>JBBPFJ010001249.1:0-18504 GCA_037975025.1 Excoecaria agallocha | reverse complement strand
AAATTCTGCATTAAATTTTATTTAGACACCTTAAATTCAACATTAATCCATTAAACACCTCAGCGATTATAAGTAGTTTAAAATTTACATATTTAAATAGCCGAAGTGTCGGATTGATAATGATCATATATATATTTATTGAAAATATTTTCCTGTAATTAGAAGATATAATATGATGTGATTTCATCCAAATTTGCTCCTCTTTCGGGCATTATAATATCATAAACTTATTTTGGTGTTCATATTTCAGACAAAATTAATGATAAAAATATTGAAATTCAAACTTCCATATAATTTTGGTTTATTTATATACATGGCCAAGTGCATAAAAATTTATGAAACAAAATGTACAAATGAGCTAAAATATCTATTTTATCCGTATAATATGTTTTAGCTCCAAAAATTATAAAATTTATTCAATTTCCCTCCAAAATACATTTACCTTCATAATTCATTTATCACCACCATATTAACTAATTATTGCTCACCTTTCTATTAAGTATTAACCAAATATCTCTCTTTATTTTTGTCAAAAGAACCTATTTTCAAGTAGCATTATATTTTTTGTTCATTAAATAAAAAAAAAAAATTAGTTCTACAAGGTTTGTTAGTTTTTCTTGCAAATTAGGCACAATTACATGCATCATGAAATAATATAATTGTTTTTAAAATAAATCCAAAAACAAATAACCAATTTTTAAATAATTAAAAATTTTACTAAAAAAAGAGAGAGAGAGTATTAAAGAGATTGATTATTTTAGTGATGATACAAGCGATTTTTTTAATCGAAATATATGAATGATAGTATCACTTGATTACAACAATACGATATGAAAAATAGTAGAATGATTTGTATACACTTATATTATATATATAATAAAATATTATATGGGGAAAACTATAGAAATCAATCCATCAACGTTTCGAGTTAAAAATTCAATACATGAAAAATGAAAAATAAAAGTGGCTAATAGCTAGAGTGGAAATCGTAATTATCTAGACCAGAGTATTCACAAAAATAGGGAAGATAAATAGAAAATTTTAATCAATTTAAAAATACTTTTTTTTTTTTGACAATCTATATATAATTAAAAAAATGTTTTGATTATTATTATTAGTATTATTATTATTTTACAAGGAGAGGCATAATGCCATTACAAGTACACTTATATTTTACTTTTACGAGGTTTTTTACATTCGTTTTTGTATGCAAATCATTGTGGTATTTGTATATACCTCCACCTACCTTAACAAAAACATGGAGAGGACCCCTAAGAATTTTATCTCTGCCATCTTGTCTGTTTAATTATTCAGGATAAGCTAAATGAGAGGAAAAAAAAGTATTAAAATATGTTGACCACAGCTGGCTTGTAAGACTGATGATTTCGTTATTCAGGCGCTATTAATTTTTAATTAAATGAACTAATTGATAATTCTTATTCTTATTCCTTAATTATAGAGACAGAAAAATAAAATTTCATCAATTAATTACACACTCTCTCTCTATATATAAAGCTCGTGAAGGATCATCCAGCGACCGAGCAGCCATTTTGCATTAGAAATAACTACTCTCTCCGTTTTTTTTATTTGTCACTTTTGAGTAAAATTTAAATTTTATTTATCTCTCACTTTTAAACTTTCAATGTAATTTAATTTACTTTTTTAATTTATTTTTTTCTCAATAAGAATCAATCAGATTTGATAATTTAATTTTAATCACGTAATTTAATATTAAATTTAAATTTATTTATTATTTTTTAATTATAGTAAAAATAATAAAAATAACTGATAAAAAAAACGGAGGGAGTATTAATTAATTAACAACCTTATAGGCAAGTATTATATTTTAAAGCTGAAGACAATTTATGAACTAGCAAGGTTTTTTTTTTTTGAAGCACATTACACTAATTATAACATTTTTAACAACCACTGCTAATCATTGTGAAGTGGTTATCTTGATTATAATTAAGCATAGAGCGTATGACTTCTGGCCTAAACTCAACTACCTCATAGTCATAGCAAAAGTAAAATTAAATTAAGCAAAGGGATAAAGATAAAAAAAAAAAAACATATTGCAGTTTAATTAGAAGATTAAAGTCTCGAAATGATTGATAAGAGTGTTTTATTTTTTTGTTTAACATTTAGACACAGAAGAACTGCATTTAATAAGATTAAAAAACTAATTAATTAAGTCCAGAAATTAACTAATTAATTGATTGGCGAGTAAGTGAATTTATGTGTTACTATAATTAAAGTTCCCTAATCGACGAGTCTTAACTTTCACGCAGCATCACGCTACGTTCAAATAAGACGAATATTTGTCAACATTGGCAGTTATTGTATTTCATTTGTCAACACTGGCAGTTATCGTATTTTATTAGTATTTCCTCCTCCAGGCTCCAGCTGGGGAAGAGGAAGAAATCTTACTCACCTAAAGAATATATTATTGTTCTACCCCTCGCAATATTTAAACCATTTCATACTATTATCAATTATATAAGTTATTAGATGACAGACAGGTCATATTATTTTTTTTTTTCAAAGAAAGAAACAAAATAATAATTTGGTTTATCTTCACTTGTTTAATACTTATATCTACTAACCTAATAAATTTTATTATTTTATATAGTTTAAAAGCAAATTTAACACCGAACATCGTGATTATTATTAACTCATATCTTATAAAGCAAATCTAGATTTTTCTCAAAAAATTAATATCTTAAAGAATTAAATGAATAGAGGAAATTATTTTTTTTAATGAAAGAGAAAGCAACAAAGCCAAAAAAAACTACACAGCAACTCTATGCGAGAAAGAAGCTCCCGCCATATCTACTAACTGCAAAGGAGTGACAATCAAAGGAATTCCGCTGTGCCAAGTGAAACTCTAAACTTGATCAAGGGCCATATTGGCTAATTTATTAGCCACTGAGTTAGTTTCATGATAAATGTACTTGGAAACAATCTCCCCTTCTTTTAAAAGCAACATTTTAATTCGTCTAATAAGGCCCATATTGGCTCCCGGCTGAGTTTTTTCCGGACAAAGTGCATGGACCACGCTCGAATTGTCAACCTGAGCTTCAATATTCTGTTTCCAACCTCTCATCCAAGCCTCCTGAAAACCATAATAAACCTCCCATGCATAACTCAGCTCTACACGCACTACAATTGCCCACAAAAATCGAGAAACCCCCAAGCCACTCACCCTAGGAATTTCTAAAGACGCCTCCTGCAGTGCCTGAGATAATGAGCCCCAAGGGAATTTCTAAAGACGCCTCTTGCAGTAGCTAAAGATAATTAGCCCAATCTAGCACCATCAGTGATCAGTAGAGGAAAATATTGATTTTGCTAGTAACAGCTTTTACCAAAGCTCATGAGAGAGAAAAAAAATGTGAATTTCCACTATGCAATTCACCATTTTTAATCTCATAACAGAATTTTTCTCCGAAAGTATCTACTTTTAACCGCTGCTAATTACTACCTCACTCGTAAAGGAAAAGAATTAAATTATTTATAATATATTTCATAAAACCCTCGAGTTAGGTTGCTTAAAATTATTAATTAATAATTGTGTACTAGTCATAATTAACAAAGTGGGGAAAAATAATGCTATTAATTTGAGTGCAATATATCATAGCTTGAAGGTGGTAGATGAAACTCGAAAGTAAAGAGTCAGAAAATAATTTATTTTAAATTAACATGCCCACAGTAGTCCCCACCTCTCCACAAATTAGATTTTTGTTGCCTTCAATGCATTCATTTTTTTTCTTAAATTGTCTATTGTTCTTGCTTTTTATTACTCCCCCATTCCATTTTAAAAGTTACGAAAATTAAAAAAATAATTAAAATATCTCAATTTCATAAAAAGTTATAGTTATTAACAAAAATATCCTTTTATATTTTTAAAAATTTTATTTAATTCTAATTGAAATATAAAGTGATAAAAAAGAAAAATATTTGATTAAGGGATGGCCAACAGGCGAGGTTCTGGCATGATAAGTGGTGTGGCAATATTCGGTTATTTGATAATGTAATGCATGACACTGCAAGAAAAACGCAAAATACCGAGAAAAAAATTCCTCGCTAAATGATGACTTTTTGTCGTTGAATAAGTTTAGCGAGAAATTTTTTTTTTTGTAACAAAAGTCATTCTAGCTGAATTTAACGAGGATTAAACTCCTCACTAACTTTTGCGAGAATATTTGCGAGGACTGGATTCCTCTCTTACTTTTGCAAGAAACAAAGTCCTCGCTAACTTTTGCGAGGATTAAATTCCTCACTAACTTTTGCAAGGACTTTAGCGAGGCCAAACTTCATCACTAATATTTAGCGAGAAAAAATTTTTGTGGCTATTGTTTAGTTCCTCGCCAAATATTGGCATGCACTTTTACAACAAATACCATTCTCGCTAATTTTAGCGTGGAAATTATCCTCTCTAAACAGTGGCATAAATTTGGTGACGCTAGCATTGTAGCTAAATTTTGTGAGGGCTTTACTTTTGTCGCCATATTACTAATTTTTCTCTGTCCCATGGTTATTTAGCAACAAAATATCTGTCGCTAAATACTCATTATTAGATTCTCACAAATTTATCTTGAATTTTGTTACAGCTAAATAGCAAATATCTTAATATGATAATTGCTCACTAAATTAAAATTATTTTTTTAATATAAAAATCTTATAATTTTAACAATAAATCACAAAAATAGATATCATTGTTAATTGCATATCAAAAATAGTTATTTACAAATGCATATTATTGTTAATTGTATATAAAAAATAACACACATATATATAGCAGTGATCAATGATATCCAAAATATGCTAATATATATTAACAATTATAATGTAAGTAGTATCTATAATCCGATGGATGGATCATGTGGTGAAGCACTTGAGCCATTAACCTGGTCAGTACGAGATGTGAGTAGACGCATTTGCTCCTCAATCCGTTGCTGGAAAAGTTGTTGTTGCATCACCATCTGTTGGTGGAGATGGCCGACTCGCTGCTCAACTTGCTGCTCCACTCGTTGATCAATCTCTTGTTCAAGCTCAGCGCGAATCTCAGCATGAAGCTCAGTCCACATAGTGGACAAACGCTGCTCAAACCTTTCCTTCATTACTCTTGTACTGTGTGCTTCAAAAGTAAAACGAGAGCGAGATGAACAAGCCTCTGCGTAGTACTAAATTGCTGTAGCTCCAAGTCCGTACACTCATCCTCCTTGTGCACCCCCTACTGCATCTAAATATATTTGATTCTCATCAACATTTTCACCTTCACCTAGAGATCTCTCTAGCCTAAATTGCATGATTCTGTCTTGAAAATTCATATTGCAAATTAGAAGTAACAATTAATTTATAAAATTCCTATATCAATGTTAATAGGAAATAAAAATTAATATATAAAACATAGATTATATCTCAATTCCCCTTAATCATCAATAATTAAATAATTAAATTTTTAATTCTCACTTTCCATCTCTAATAGGGACACATATATTTCCAAATTCATGAAGGATAATTTCTTCTAAATTAGGTGTTCCATCATCATCTGCAAAGTGATGTGAATCTCTACTATCATCTGTAGATTCTGTTGCTGGAGGCATTTGAGGTACCGTATTAGGTGGCTTTGATGTACCAATTGGAGCCAAAGGTGGAGGAGATGCATCTCCACGAACCACTGCCGCTCGCACGTGCTTTCTTTTCGATATATCTATAAAAAATAAAAAAAATATATGATGATGGAGATAAAAGAATACAAGAATTATGAGCACAGAAAATTCAAACAACATTTATTTTGGTTAACAACAGTAGGGGCAATTCTGAATAAAAGATAAAAGCACAAATGTAAATAATCAAAGCCTTAAAGAAAAGAGATAAAAGAATACAAAACGCAATAAAATTGAATAAAGTGGATATAATGGCCATAGTAGTAATTGAGCTCGCTGCAAAGATACACTGCAAAATATCAAATCAAACCATGTTTTGGTTCTGGGACCTAGGTGCTGTATGATTTGGTGGATTACTAGAAGGACCATAGCCATCTGCCTAGATAAACCATAAAAAACAAAACTATGAAAATGAGGGCATGCTAAATTTTTAAAACCAGCAAAAACTACTGTCATGGCGATATGTTACACCCAACAAAATTAATGAAAAAAAAAAAATCACAATGAGTAAAACCAGCAAAAAACTTAAACAAATTTTAGAGCAAAAGGAAAAAAGAAGACTAGAGCAAGAGAATGAGACTTAAGAAATTAGTCCAATGTACCAATCTCTGCACAATTTATTTTGCTCAAATAGAAAAAAAAAAAAAATCTAACTTTTGTTAACCAGCAGCGGTGGATATTATTTGGGGCAAGAAATTTATATTATCTAGCATGACACAAATAATATCACAGAGAAGTAAATACCACAGCGCAACCTAAAATCTAATTGCACTAAACTATTTTGTAAAATTCTCTGTGATTTGATTCTTCTGCTCACTTTCTTTATTATATATAATATTTGCTAATCTTTTTTAAAGAATAATAGTCACAGTAAAGAAGCATAACTAACCATATGAAGGTGCTTTTGGTTTTGGCACCTGTAACAATACAATCGACCTAGCAACTAATGGCTCGTAAATATTTGCAATTAGTCTCTAGGTAATTGAAAGACCATTTTGTTTCTCAAATATTATATGCGGAAAGATGTATATTAAAAAAATATTTGTCATTTCAAATTATCTAACATCAGTACGCATCAATATAACACCAAAACCCATAGCCTGCTCTTCATTAAAAATAGCTGCATCAATATTGCACTTTCAAAAGCCCATTTTCGGTCTCTGCCAGCAAGAAGAAACCGACACGTTGCTGTGGTAAGAAAAAGCAATCGCAGGTGCTACCTTTGACAACCACCAGTCCTGCATAAACATATATGGCAGCAAAATTTAAAATCAAAGGAGAGGAGCTTTTATTTTTCCAAATAAGAAAGTTTCTATGAAACCAAATACTCTAGCATTTTGAACAAATTTTCTGCAGCAAATTTTAATCATGTTCCCTAAAGCATCATTGAGCAAATCTGAAAAAGAGGAGCAATTATGATTAAATTCCACCTAAACTCTGGCAACAAACAAAATATAGCTAATAAACACAATTTAGCATCTTCAATTATCTGCACTAAAATCATTAATAAATTTATGAATAAATCTAATAGGAAAATGTCAATTAGAATAAACGATTTAAAAGATATTAAAAAAAATTAAATTGATAGTTACTAATATTATAAATTAATACACCATTAACTTAATTTATGAAAAATTTACAAATGGAATAAGTTACAAAAGAAGCCCTTGGTGGGTCCTTAATGCTTCGGCTCATTGCCCTTGGCGGGTCCGCAATATAAGTTGTCCGACAAAAGAGCCAAATTCATGACATAAGCTGGATTCCGAAAGAAGTAGCAAACCAAAAGGATAGAGGTAGTGTGATGAAGTTGTGAATTTTAGAAGTATATATATAAAGTAAATATTATATGAATAAAAAGTTCATTAAGTAATAATAATGTGACTAATTGTCTGAGTTCCCTATATATATATAAACCAATGAAAATATTGATATTCAAGAGAGTACAACCAAAGCAGCCCCTGATAACAACAGTCCCTGACTCATGCTATTCTTTTTTTTTTTTTTATAAGCAGTAGTATTATTAAAGAAAGAGCAGAGGGAGCTAAAATTAGCTGCCCGGCAATAGAAAATCTGAAGAAAACCCGAAACAGACAAAAAACCACAGGCCTGCTACCACACCAGGTACCAAGACCAAAATTAAAATTAAAAGCCTCTACCCGAAAAACAAGAAACTCCCAGAATATCGAGATAAACACATAGCAAAGCTAAACCACAAGAAGAACCTAGGAAAACAAGAAAACAGTAAGCAGGACAGAGTGAACACCTCTGCTTCCCAAATGAATGCCGAGGTCAGCTAAAAACAACAAATACATCCCAACCAATTAAGACCCCCAACCTACATGAATCAGCCAATCTAAAAATGCAAAAGAAAGCCGATCCAACCTTGCTATTATAACCTCAAGCTATTCTTGCGTTATAACTCAACCAAAATCATAAATTTTTATTGTTTTCCTTAATCATGGTGTTATTTCTAACTAAAAGTAGCAGTCCTGGAATTAGTCACAGAAATGCTTCACTTTAAAACACTGCAAGACAAGTAAATATGTCAAATAAAAAAATAGCAAGATAGAAACCGCATGGCAAAATGTAATTTTGTTATACCAAATGGAAGAAAAGGATTTATGTTAGGCAGCTCAATTAATTTTTGTCCACTAGTTAGTTTACTTTAGCTTTGTAGTTATTTTGCTTACAGAAATTATAGCAAAAAATTATATAGTTGAGCCAAATATGCGGGACTTCTGGAACTGAAACCACCGGCAGGAGAAACATTTTAAATTCATGCATATGCAAGCTAAAAACATGAAACTAATTCAAATTCATACACCATGTACAAGGTCAAATTCGATAATCAAAGAGAGAATCATGGAATAGATATTATTAAAGTTTAGATTGCGTATCAATTGCCACTCTCATCATCATTTTAGGGAAATAAGAAAATAAGTACAGAGCAAAAAAGCATAGCAGTAAAGTAGAAGTATATGAAATGTATGATAACAACTTGAATAGAAAGTATACTATACATAGTTGCTAATGAAATAGTTATTTGACAAGAAGTTTGAAATAGAGTGGTTCTTCATTTTTATCATGCATGCAAGATTTGCAGCAAACATATCAAGTACAATTGCACCTGTTAAAAATGAAAACCTCAGTAAAAGAATCTCCTCTTTCAACCTATTGCCTAGATACATTATCTCCTAATATCGAACTGTTAATGCAGTCTGGTGTTATTTGGTTTATGTTGGCAAGCTTGTTATGATATAACCATGGTGCTGTGAGCAGCTATTTCTTTTTCAAACAATCTATGCAATTAAAGATAAAGATGGATATTTTCCCCACAAAAAAATGTACAGCCAACTTGTTTAAAAGAAAGATATTCAAATCAAATATGAGATAATGTTAGAAATGCATGCAAAGGAGAATTTAAAAATTTATCAAAAATAGTCTAGAAAGCAACCCAAAATCTCGGTGCCAATAACACAGATTCTAATAAAATAAGAATCAGCTTCTAACTCATGTTTACAAATCAGAGGGCATGAAGCTTAAGATTTTATTTGATTAAAATACCCTTTCCGGGCTAAAGATAGCTCATCTTACAAGAATAATATATTATCAATATAACAAAAGAGGTTAAAATCATCTCAGCATCTCTTGTTTAACATTCAATGAAAACATTTCCTTTCCATAAAAAGAGAAAATGAGATTAGAGAAAAAAAAAATCATCAAGGCAAGGTTAACATAAAGAACGATCAAATTAGGTTCATAAAAACAATTAACAGTATCAACTCAAACAAATGATAGAATATGAAAAAAAAAAAAACAAAGAAACAAATCAATCAAATAATTGTAAAAGGAATTACTGACTTTTGGTTCCACCAAGAAGTTCAACAGCTCTAATAAAACATGCATGAAGTTCAGGGGTCCATTGAAGACAAGGTTTTTCATTTTTACTGTATATAGCACAAATAGGTGAAAATGTATGAAAGGTTTCAAAACAAAATTGATGAAGAAAAAATATAAATACCTAAAGGTCCAATTATCCGTATGAAGTTGCTAATGTAAATAGCACACGCCTTAAGCCAACCTTTCAAAGCTACGAAAATCCCATTGAAGAACACAAATGAATAAAATAAATAATGACAGAAGCAAGCATCCTAGATTTTTTAAATCTTGCTACTTCCAATCACCTAAACCGATTAAAAATTGATTGCTCTGTGAAATCGATTACAAACCAAACATCCCAGACTTTTTTCAATTTTCTCTTTCACACCATTAAAAAAATCGATTGCTCTACGAAATCAAAATACTGAAATATTAAATAGGGGAGAAGCAAAGTTGTGCTTTTTAGCAACGTTGTTATTATCCCGTCATTCTGAAGTTAAAATGATCATTGGGGCTGTTAAGTCTGACTTGGCTTGCTTGGCTTCTTTGAAAGATATTCCCTACTCGGGAAGGGGAGATTATAACTCTATGGTGAAATGGCAACCGTTGGGAGTGGGTTGGGTGACGCTCAATACAGACGGAACAACTCAAACGGGAAGTGACATTAGCATGGCTGGTGGAGTCTACCGAGATAGTATTGGATCTTGGTTAGGTGATTTTTCCATGAAAGTGAACAACGTAGGTTCTCTATTCTCAAAATTGTGGGTGATCAAGAAGGTGTTGAAGTAGGCATGGGATAAGAGGTGGAGTAATGTATGTGTCCAATCTAATAGCCTGGAGGTGGTTAATCATTTAAATGATTCAACCGATGTGGAGCGCCATCTCTCTGATCTGGTTTGGGATGTAAAAAAGTTGATGGAACAGAGCTGGCAAGTAAGGATCATTCATGTCAAGAGAGAAGCCACATGGATGCTTTTATGGCTGCTTCAAATTAATGGATAAAAAATAAAAAATAAACAATAAAAAAATAAAAATTATTTATGCATTTTCTCTCTTCTTCTTCTTCTCCCACAAGCACAGAAAGAGGGTTCTGGATTTTTGGGTTTGCTATCAATTTTTGTTTGCCATTTTTAATCTTTATGGATTTTTGTGTTTGAATATCTCTCTTCTCGTGTTCTTCTTCTTCTTCTTCAAAGATCAACAGCTGCCCCCAAAAATTTCTGTAATAGAAATCTAGTAGTGAAAGCCTTTACAACCTTGTACAATCATTTTGCATTTTGTGGATCTTTACAATCTAGTACAGAAGTTTTTCTTCTTCTAAGCTAACATCATGGGATAAATGTAAAAATCCTTAATTTTTTTCTTCCCTTTCTTTCTTTTGCTCACAAAAATTTCCTTGTGTTTTTTTTTTTTTCCTTTGCTTTGGTTTGAATTGCATGCTTTTGCCTCTAATCAGAAATTTTTTGTTCTCTTATGCTTTTTGATTTTGAGTTCTATGGGTGTGTGAATTTTGATGGATTGAAATATGGGTATTTTGTTTTCCATAATGTTTGAATTCATGCAGTGATTATTTCTTCCATTATTGTTGATTATCAAAATTGATTTGAGTTCTTGCATTTTCTTGAGAAACAAACAGATTTGATTTCTATCAAAATAGAAAAGAATAGTTTGTGTGGAGAGCTAATTGAAGAACATTAAAAGGAAGGGATTTGATATCACATTCAGAAATTAGAAAAGAGAAAAGAATAGTTTATTATGCTTGATTTTCTTTGTTTGATTTAGGTTGATTTAGAACTTCTCACTGACCTGAACATTTTACTAATCGGTAAATTCATCGAAAAATGCATCAGTTACCGGAGCTGGAATTTATGGACTCATTGGCGGACAGGAGAGGAGAGAGAAGAGCCAAACAATTTTTTTTTTAAATTTTTAATTAAAAGAGAAAGTGGTGATATATTAAAACGTGATTAGCTTGAATTTGCACCGTTAATCACGTGATGCTACCGACAGATGAAAAGGTAAATTTACAGTATAAACTTAAGGGGTCAAATCACACAACATAATTGATGTCAGGGGTAAAATGGCTTAAAAAAATTTTGAAGCTGAAATTATAACTTTTGAATAATAAAAGGGCCAAAAATTCATCTTATCTCTAGTCTGATTGAGAACTGTCCAATTAGCAAGTGCACATAATCCAACGGTTTAAAAATGCGCACTTGGCGCCATTATATCACACCCTATCTCAATGATGTCACAATTTTTCAGATAATATTTATTTTATTTATTTATTTTTTTAATTGGAACCTCCAATATCTTGTGGTTAAGATATATCCAGGTGTCCTCGATCTGTGGTTCCCAAAATTCACAATTCTTACGACTTCGATAAATAAATAAATAAGACATGTTAATTTTTCAACTTGGAAATTAGAGCTCTCTCACTGTGACTAAAGCTGAACAGTTAATCCAAAGCCATGATCTTTCCCTTCTTTCTACTGTTACTTTCCTCTCCACTTTCCACCACCGCTTCCTCCGCCGCCTACCCCACCGTTCCTGGCACCACTGACACCTTCTCCGCTTCAGAAAACGAAAACTTAATTCCAGTTCGCCGGGAAGTCTATGGCCAAGGAAGAATCTTTGACATCAGCCATCGATATAGACTAGAGACGACATGCCGGCTTATGAATCGGAGAAGGGGCTGGGAAAATTTCTGCGGTTACTTGAGAGTATGAAAAACGGATCCTTTGCTAATATATCGGAGATGAAGTTCTCCGTACACAGCGGCACACACGTTGATGCACCGGGACACTATTACGATCACTACTACGACGGTGGCTTCGACGTCGATACTCTCGACCTTGAAGTCCTTAACGGTATATATGTTTTTAGATTTTTTTTGTTTGTTTGTTTCCTTTTACTGGCCCCTTAATACGATAATTTTTAGAAGTTTCATATTTAATTTCATTTATTTTAAATAATTCATTTTATTAATTTTTATAATTTAGTTTAAATTATTATAATAAAATTATTATATTTAATTGATTTGATTCCTTGATTTTATATTTGGTTCTATAGGTCCTCGTCTGTTAGTTGATGTTCCAAGAGACACCAACATTACTGGTATATCATTTTTTTTTTTTGAATTGATGGTATGTTTCAAATTTTCTAAAATTTGGTGTGTAAATTAGAATTACATTAGTATAATAAATGAATGTCTTAGTTCAGGTGAAGTTATGAAGTCCTTAAGTATTCCAAAGGGAGTTGGTCGTGTGGTTTTCAGAACCCTGAATACCGACAGGTAAATATTCAGTTGAATCAATAATCAACTCTGCAGTGATGAATTTGGGGAATAAGATTGGGATGGAATTGCAGGAAACTTATGTTCAACAATAAGTTTGATACAAGCTATGTGGGATTCACTGAAGAAGGTGCAAAATGGTTGGTACAGAACACTGATATAAAGCTTGTTGGTAAGCAAACTGTTTTGACCTACAAAAACCTGTCTTTCATTTAATTACTGCAACTTTCATTTATGTATTCTGATGTAAGTTATTAGCTCGGTTCATAAATAAACCTTGCATTAGCTTTATGCCTTTATATTCAATACAAAAATGTTCTTGAGGAGATTTATGATTAGATTATTAGCTTTGGCTACTTATTGCCGTTCTGCAAGCGGTTGGATTTTCGGTAAGAGTAATTCTAACTGTCAAATTAGTATTGTGGAAAAGAAATAGAAAAAAAAAATCTGTATATTTAAAGAGGTTAGAGAGTTTGGATGATTTTATTGCGAGTTTGCATTTTTTAATATTTGCACAAAATGCAGGCATTGATTTTTTATCTGTAGCTGCCTGGACTGATTTAGTAGCCGCTCATCTCGTCTTTCTGGAAAGCAGAGTAAGATAAAACCTTTTTATATTTAATTAATTATGGAAACTATTTGAAATAGAGTAATTTTATCTTTTTTTAACGAATTGTACCTTTTAGTTATTTGAAACAGAGAAATTTTGTTGTCCGTATATTTTTCAAAATACGTAGTTTTTGATCGAATTGAATGCATTTTATACGTAGAGTTGATGGGGCAAAATTATTCTATTTCAAATAGTTTGATTAAGAAAAAATTAGAGGGCAAAATTGCCTTATTTCTAAAACTTGAAGTGTAAAGATCTCCTTTATCCTTCAATTTTTTTAGAAACGAAAATCATATGCATAAATTGAATATTTTTAGGGTGTTAATTTAGTATGAAAAATTAAACAACTTTGCATTAAACAGGACATCATAATAGTGGAAGGGCTGAAACTTGAGAATATAGAAGCTGGGCTATATAATGTACATTGCTTATAGGGGTGGTCACAGGGTGGGGCGGGGCCAGGGAATTCTCCCCTACTCACTCCCCCGCTAGTGGCGGGGATTTTTCGTTCCCGCCACTAATATCGGAGAGAGAATTTTTCCCGTCCCCGTCCTGCAGGGATCCCTGTCCGTCCCCTGTTTTTTTTTTTTAATTTTAAAATATAATATTTTATAAATAATTAAAATTAAGTTATATTTTAATTTTAATTATTTATAAAATATTATATTTTAAAATAAAAAATATATTTTTTTGTGGTGCGGATATCCCATTCCCCGCCCCTAATTCTAGGATGGGGAATTTTTTTCCTCCCGTTCTCGTTTCTACGGGAGAAAATTTCGGAAATTCCCTGCCGCCGCCGGAATTGGGAAATTTTCGCCCCGTGATCATCCCTAATTGCTTACCACTGAGGCTGCTTGGTGCTGAGGGATCTCCGGCAAGATGCATTCTTATCAATGTACATTTTTATTAGGAAAAAGAGTGGTTCTTTTGGGGAGTTGACTTTAAATTTTGTTGTATTTCCAAAGCTTATACGTGAATAAATAAAAATAGAAAGGTGAATGGGAGGGAGTAGTGCTTGCGAATTCTTCTTGTTGTTTTAATCTCATGTGCAAATTAAACTTGGATAAAGAATAAACTGATAGTAATTAATAGTTTGATACGTATTTATTTTTCGATTTATATTAATTCATTTCCTGGGGTAAATTAATATTTGTTAGTATTATTTTGATTTATTGCAGTTCTTTAGATTTATTTACTGTAGTGTATACAATGTAAATCAAAGAAAGAATGAAATGGAGCTATAGTGTGATATAGTTGAAACTCTGGTCTTTTAGTAAATTTTTGGGAAATGGTTGAAATTGAGTTAAAAATCGTTGTTGATGCTCTTTTGCATAAATTTATGATCTATTAAATTTACATGTAATTCGATTCGCAAATGATCCGGATATTTTGATATCGCTTGAATCTATAAATAACTTATTAATTTATTTTTGGATAAGAAGTTTCCAATTTTCATTTAATATTTCTTGCTTGTGTTTGTACTTTATAATATAATAGTTGATCTATTATCCATAAACCAAAATTTTGTTTTTTCGATCAATTAATCTAATGAACTTCAAAAATATCCCCGATTACGTCTTCTTATTAGTTATCCAAGGGATAGATCACGCTATCAACAAGCTATATATATACATATACACACGCACACACTCCTCTGCTCTGCCGCACGATTACATCTCTTCAAGATTCATCACTGACACTCAACTGCTTCACACCATGGCAGAAGCCAAGCCAAAAGCTACGATCACCTCTTTTCTCCTCCTCTCTTCCTTCTTCGCCACCGTCTCCGCCGGAGCCTACCCCATCATCCCCGGAACCGCCGATACGTTCAATCATGACGATTACCGCGACGATGGAAGCTTCCCCGTCCGCCGCGAAGTCTACGGCGGCGGGAGGATCTTCGACATCAGTCACAGGTATACTAGCGATATGCCTTCCTGGGACTCCGATGTCGGCCTGGGGCAGTTCCTGTGGCTCCCAGCCAGTATGAAAAACGGTTCCTTGGCTAATAACTCTGAAATGAAGCTCCCCACACACACCGGGACACACGTGGATGCGCCGGGGCATGTTTTCGATCACTATTTTGATGCTGGATACGATGTTGATACTCTTGACCTTGAAGTTTTAAATGGTATTAGTGATTCAAGTTTTTAATCGTGGCTTTTGATTTTGCTGACTTGTGAATACTATCTGTTCGATGAAAGTGTCAAAACAATTTGTCCGCTTTATGTTTATGCTATTTTCCTGCGATTAAAAACTGTGTGTGATTTTTCTCTGTTTGTTCATAACAGGACCTGCGTTATTGATTGATGTTCCAAGGCATTCCAACATAACTGGTAGGTGTTTATTGTTTAGTTTTTATCGATGGTGTTTAGATATGCCGAAAATTGCTTCTAGAAGTTGCCGATTTTTGACTATGGATGATAATGGCCAAATAAGAATGCAATGCCATTTTTATCATTATTTTTGTCTTTTCTCTCATTTTTACCATTTCCTTGTGTTTACCTGTTGGATTGATGCTGTTGTGTTTAGTGGCTTTTATTTGTTTTCCGCTTTATGTTCATAACACAATCTGTGTCCTGCAGCCACTGTCATGAAATCCTTAAGCATTCCCAAAGGAGTACGTCGTGTGCTTTTCAGAACCCTGAATACTGACAGGTAATTATCTTCAACTAGGTTAGATGGTTATTGACCGAGGAAAATTTTCTACCTTTATAAATGAGTTAATTAAAAACATGGATGTTGAACTTGCAATAAAGTGCTCTTTCTTCTTCCTAGCTTTCAGGGAGTTTTTTGGTCAATTGACTAAAGGTAGAATTACAATTAGATGTCGTGGTAATCATTCTCCAGCTTGGTTATTATATATCCCATACCGTTCATGGATGTATGAATTAGATCAGAATAAAGTCCATATAAAGCTAGTTTCAAAAAGGTGAGGACAAGTCCCAGTTTTAAGACTGACCTGAATCCTCTATGCCCACTGCACGCCAAGCTTGACATGATTGTTTATTATCTATTGCTTCAGTTTCTGGAAGCAAATGTGTAGTTTTTACAAGCAAATGAACTGCCGGTTGGACAATTGATTTCAAACTAAAACTAGCCATTGAAAATTCCAACCACCGACTTTTAGGAGTCATGCTACAAGTCTACAAACTGATCTTTCATAAATACTTAACGTCAAGACTTTATTATCAAAATCTAACTTTCAAATAAATGTAACATACCTTTACAGTTTGCAGTATATGATACTCTCTCCATACCATTTTAAGGGATTATTTTCACAACTTCATTTTGCCTCACTTAAATGTCCTTTTAAAAATTTTAGAAAAAAATTTAAATGTCAATTCCAATTTATGATGCACCACTACATATAATAGATATTAAATGTTTTCATTATGTAAAATTAAATGCTATACTTGAAATAAAAAAAAAGGTGAAATTAATTAATTACAATTTTTTTTTTTGTAAAAGTAAATCATTTCCTTAACGTGAAAGTGATTATTTAAAGTGAGACAGAGGGAGTAAATGAAACTTAAATGTTTAGCATATGGAGCAAGATTAGTTTGTTATCATTATTTATGATTTGATATAAGTTTTAACTGCTGAGTTACCAAACCTAACAAAGCCCTCGTACAGAGAATTAAAGAAACTGCTGGATGTGGACAATATACATCTTATCAAAATTTAATTCAATCTCAGGAAGCTTATGTACAAAACTCAGTTTGACACAAGCTATGTGGGATTCACAAAGGATGGAGCAAAGTGGTTGGTGGATAACACTGACATCAAGCTAGTTGGTAAACTACATTTACCCTCAACAGTTTTGGTCCATGCAATTGCACATGCATGCATACGCTCAGACCATTTCACTTTATCGACAGCACCTTAGATGATTGGTGGCCTTCTCTTTCATTGTGCTCGTTACAATTTTTGTATTATGTTATTATTTACTTTTGTGGAGAGGCACACACTAATTTTATCATTAAATATCTATTGGACAATGGTTAGAAGACCCGAAAGCTGATGCCATGACTTCTGTCTCTCCATGTTTTAACATATGATTCTCATTGTTAACAATGTGAATGTTGACCAGGGCCTCTTCTTCTGTTGAGAAGCCAAGTGTGCTGTGCTCTAAAATATATGTTTGGTGCCTGTCAATGTGAATGGCTTGTTCTTCGGTTCTCAGTTCATTTACTGAATAGAAACCTTTTGGGTCCTATAGCTAGTTGAACACATTCTTGCACGAGTTTTCCAGTAATCGCATGGTAGGCTTGAGGGGTTTCTTGCATTTTGTTTCTGTTTGGAGCAAATCTGCCCCTTCCTCTAGTTCTGTGTTTGGTAGATTTCAGTGTAGCTTTTCTTTACATTAAATGCAAACCCAAGTTTACTTTGGATGTCCTTTTCTTGTAACCTTAACAATTGTGCTGATGGATTTGTCTACTGTCAATTGTAGGAATTGATTACTTATCTGTTGCTGCCTACAGTGATCTGATTCCATCTCATCATGTTTTTCTAGAGAGCAGGGTAAGAGTTGGTTGGTGTTCTATCAAGTGATTTGAAGAATGCATTAAAATATATGTTGCCGTTATCTGTTATTAGTGTTTAATGAGATTTGAGTTAGCTAATTGAACTGATTACTCGCCTTTAGAACTTCACTAAAGGTTAATGGAACTCTCGTTTGTCATATCTTATATTCAATGCTGACAATGTTTGTATTTGTCAGGAAATCATTCTGGTCGAAGGCCTAAAACTTGATGCCATTCTTCCTGGAATCTACTCTGTACATTGCTTACCTCTAAGGTTGCTCGGTGCTGAGGGATCTCCTATCAGATGCATTCTCATCAAATGATTTTTTTTTTTTTTTAATGTAAGTTTTTGATGCCTTGAAGTTATTTGAAGTTTCCTGTTCGTCCAGAAGTGTCATAAAACTCTGCATAGCTAATGGCTGATTACATTTTGATTTTGCTTTTGCTTTGTTTTTACCCATACTTGGTAGTGTGCTAGTGTCTTTTGAATCGTCAATTTCATTTGTTTGCTTTTTATATGCATTGAGC
>JBBPFJ010001248.1:0-18514 GCA_037975025.1 Excoecaria agallocha | reverse complement strand
CATTTTTAATTGTTTTTGTACTTAATTCCAGGGTATTAATTTCATAATTATATTTTAGGTACAAAATAAAGGATTTGGTGAAGATTGAATCAAAATCAAGGAAATTGAAGATTTATAGGAGCAGAAGATCAGATTGGTTGATCTGATTTTGGGTGGGATTTATTTGTATTCAAATAAAACTGAATTAAAGGGATTTATTTCTTTTTCCGTGTTTGTTGAGAGCTGGACTCTGTTCAGCTGGACTCTATCCCTATAAAAAGCAGGGGCTGTCACTAGATTGGGGGGGGGGGCAGTTGTTATTCTTAATTTTTCTCTTTATTTCGTTGCTTTTGTTTGAAGCCATGAGTGGCTAAAATACTTGTTCTAGTCAAGGTTATCAAAGTTTGATTCAATAAAATTGTGAGAATTGTTATTCAATTGTTTTTCTCTTCTCAAATTTTTGAATATTTTCTGTATTCTTGAGATTTTATTTGGTTTAAATAGTGATTTCTTATTTATATCAAATGAATATTTCTATTTGGATCTTTAAATCCATTCATGTTTATTAGATTCAATAGAGTAGAAAACCAATGCATTCGATGAAATTAAATCGTTGGAATTGCATTTGTGAAAATATTCAATCCACCTTAAATAGTCCGATTCGAGTATTATTGGGTGTAAATGGTGGCTCTTCTAATTTTTAAAGCTGTTTACAATCTAAATTCTAAAAGCTAATTTAGGATTGGTTGGTAAACAAAATTTATTTGTGGATCAATTTACATTTAAATTGCAATTAAGGAAAAGCAGAGTATTAGAGCTTATTAATACTCATAACCATTTCATTTGAGAAAGAAATTTGTATTTCTATTCGATGATCAATTTAATGGAATCAATACTAAGATATACCTTGGCTGGAAATCCAATCATCATTTTCCTTACATTATAATTTTCATTTTTTCTTTGTTTCTTTTTTACGAAATTGTTTAATAACAAAAGTCCCCTTTTTATTATTTCATAAATTCCGATTTTATAATCAGTCCCTGAGGATTTCGACCCTACTCATTATTTCTATAAAATTAAAATTTTTAAGAGTGGGAAACTATTTTTGTTGGTTTCGACACCTAACAGAAAGACTTTTCCAGTTTAGGCCAATACATTTACAACCATATTTCTTAAATAGAATATTGCCTTACGGACACAGGTATCATTATATTTTTATATTATTTTAAATTAATTATGTCATCTTAAATTAAATAGTATGATATATTATTTCGATATCATGTTTATTTAGGTGGACAGAACCTCTGGATATGAATATCATGGACAGGAGGGATATATGGATATATAGAGAATTATTAGATACACAGAACATTGATGAGGTTCTTTTTTAAATCCAATATTTTTTTTACAAATAATTTTGCATTACACTAAAATCATGCCTAATTTAATGATCTTTATTTTTATGTTATTTTTTTTTTTGCAATACAGTTTGAGTGGGAGCCTTACAATAATATAATTAGTAGTCTACCCAAATATTGCACAAGTGGACATCAAAGTTGGATGGTAGTTGTTTCACTAATTTCACTACAAGAAAATTGCAATTTAACAATGAAAAATAGCAACCGAAAATTGATAATTTCCGTTGCTAATCAAAAATAGCAACGGAAATTTTGGTGGCTAATACGACAGTTGTTATTTTTAGCAACGAAAATATAATTCCATAGCTAAATTTAGCAACGAAAAATTCCGTTGCTAAATTCAACCATGGCAACTTTCGGTAAATTTATCAATTTGAGCAATGGAAAACTTATTTTGTTGCTATTTGTAAACCGTTGCTATTTGTAGCAACATAATTGATTTTTCAAATAGCAACGGAATTTATTGTCCGTTGTATTTGTAGCAACAAAGTTGATTTTTCGTTAATTTCCGTTGCTATTTTTAGCAACGGAATTGATTTTTCGTTGCTAAAATAGCAACAGAATTTAATTTTCCTTGCTATTTTTAGCAACGAAATTTACAATTTCATTGCTATTTTTAGCACGGATAAAAAATTTACGACGTTACCATCCGTCGTCATTCCGTTGTAAAAAATTTTTACAATTTTTTAATCATTACCATTAGAATAGCAAATCCTCTTTGAAGATTTTTGGGTGTTATTTCTGCTATGTACACAAGTATCTGTATCATAAACATATTATTTTTTTGGTTGAGTTTAATTAATTTAAAGTGTAAAGTAATTAAAATTATTATGCTTTGTTAAATCAGTCTAATTATATAAAATAAAACTAAAAAGCTTATCACAAAAGAAAGAAGCCTGACTCCACATTTTGTGAAGAGTCTTCCAAAGTCAAGCAACCAAAGCTTTCTATAAGAAATATTGTCAACTAATTAATTAATTAATTGGAAATCTGATCTGACTAAAGAAGGAGAAACTATAAATTAAACCTGAAAAAAATGTGATTGCAAGCCAACCAATGTTGCAAGCTATTTTGAAATCCCCATTGCCTGAATCATTAGAATTATTAATTAATATTGTTGTCATAAGAAATGAAATGCAATGACTGCACAACAATTAACCAGAAGTCAAAATTTACTTCATAAAGTAAAGCAGCAATTGGAAGCACTTACATAAGCACCATCGGTGCAATTGTAAACTGTCTGATGTAGAATAATATGCCATGCATCATTTATTGAAGGAACTGATTTACCATGCCGCCTTGTTGAGTACAGATCAATCTATGCCTAGCAAAAGGAATAATTATTTTAGTTTCAAGTGTCGTTTCCCCTAAAGATTGTTCTATTATTACCCACATTTGCTGAAATTTATTAAAAAGAAAACGACAAGAGAAATAAGGAAATTTTCAGAATACATTTACATTCAAAAAAGCACAAACATAGTTTTCTGAATGTTCTGTGTTGTCATGAGCCACTCACCTTAGTTTTCTGAAATATCACATAAGTACTATTAAATCTTAAGAAAATATTTTGTGTGATCAGAATTCAATAAATGCTAATCAGTAATAAGAAAATAATTGGTGTTAGTGCATCACAATTAAGTCAATAGTGAATTTCTAAGTAAAAAGCTGATGTCATTTAGATACTAACTAATATAATAATAAATATTGATTAATAAAGCTATGAATGCTTACTCTTTATCTCATTATCTATATCTCTTACTGTAAAATTATTCTTTCTTCTTTTCATTTTTTCTTTCTAGCTTAATAATATATACACTTGTCTATTCCAAAATTGATTTTTTTTCCTTTAATGTTTTCTATTTCCTTTCCCTTTCATTGTGCCCAAACAGAAATGGGACTAAAAAAATTAATAGAAATCAAATCAATTTATATTTTATTGTATTGAATAAAAAGTTACATAGGCCAATAACATGCCCTGGATAATAAATACAATCCAGAAGGAAAGGAACCAGCACAAATAACCCAACAAAATACATCATCCAAAAAAAGAGTTAAAACAAAAACATCAAACCCTACACAAATCTACAGACTAGCATCAATACTAGAAATGGGAATTACGTGGTATATTTGTCATATAATTTTCCTGCTCGAGACATTGTTTTATGACACCCACCCACCATGTGTTTTCTCCCACTTGACCTAACACTATATATATATATATATATATATATATATATATATATATTTCATTTGTTACCATCCATATATATAACAATATACCCAAGTACAGGAGGTACGTGACGGATATACACGAGTCATCAAATTCGAGTATTTCATAAAATCATTTCTCATAATTTTCTCTCCTTTTATGTGTCACTCTCACATAATTCCAATCTAAATTCGATTTCTAATCCATTTGCTTATCAAAATAACTTATAATTAATATTAGATATACAACAATTTTAAACACTTGTCAGTATTTTATTTTCTTATAAATTTATTTGAATCAAATTTAAATTAATTAAATCAGTAAATTTTGAATACCGTATGATTTTAAAGAATAAGAATTAATTAATTTTTTAAGATGACATTATGATTTTTTAGTTCGACATTCGTGACAAAGCTAACATAGGTAACCATTTTATAAAACCTCTTCCATGGAAAAGTTATATAATTTAGTAACTTGACTTTCGAGGCATCATATATTAATTAAACCAAAATAATATAACCAAAATTCCTATAATTGTTAGTAACATACCACTCTGAGAACCTAAAACCTTAGCAATTAGGACCCACACCATGCATTATGTATCAAAACATAGCAAATTAAAAATCTCAAATTCTTTTGTGAGAGAAAGAAAGTTATGAATTTATGATGTTTGATGTTGATGCATCTCTAGTAACTCAGTAAGGAATTATTGAATTGATGTCATCTCACTGGCCAAAACCCTCACCCTTTTGGCTAAACTTTTAATACCTATTTTTATTAATTTTGTAAATAATACATACCAATTTACATTACTTTTGAAAAATCGAAGCGTGTGATATTTAACTATACTAATATATAATTTGAATCGTTGTAATAAAAATATGTGATTCACATGCATAATAAGACTGACGGAAACTGAAAACTAAAATGATTTCATTTTTTTATTGATTTTTTCTTATTTAATTTTAATGTTTATTATGTCGTCTTAGTACACCTGACAAATCCAATATGCTTATACAATAATAGGATAATTTCAAGCCTACTAATCAATTTAGTTGATGAGATATTAGAAGTACTAACCATAAGTGCTGATGACGAATGAAGTAAACCAAACTGGGAACACCATGGAAATGATGTTAGAGACTTGTTAGATCCTTAGAATAAGATTGTACTCTCTGAAAAAACCATGACATAAGCATAGTTAACCGACCCTTCACTCCACATCCATGATTTTTACACTGTCAAAGAGAGGATATTTTTCTTACTATTGTTGACAGAGATGCTTACCATAGTTAACCGACCAAAATCCCAAAGTTTGCTCAGCTTGCCAAGGGTCTGATCTACACATGGCGCTGAGAGTATGTGCATTATTGAAACTCTACAATCTTCATCTATAAAATGTGCTAAAAGAAAATCAGTTGCTACTATAGGCAAAATGATTCTTCGGTATCTGTTGCATATTATAAACAAAACTCAATTATTTCCATTTCTCAAGGATACATGAAACCCAGAATTACAGAGCACCAAGCTCTTTTAGTAACACAAAATGAGAAAAAAGGAGATTAAGCATAATCAAAATTAAATTATTCATTTGGATTTTTTTTAACATTTTTCTCAACTATTTTAGAGTTCAATTGAGAGTTTCAAATTGCATAACCAGCATCAGTTAATTTACAAATATCCAACCATAAAACAATCCAAGCAACGTTAGGCCTCACCTTTTTGGAGACAAGATATGCACATGCTTATGAAAAAAGCATGTGGGATTGGATATAACAAGCTAAAATAGGGACAAACCGTGTTTGCTGTAATCAACAAGGTCACACGTTCATCCTCTTCCAGTTGACCTGCGGTCTGAAGCCTAGCAATGATGGCATTTGCCTAGGAAAGAAATAAATTGATTGATAAAGGCAGGAAACTATGCTCACAAAATAATTCTAACCCATAATTTCAATACAAGCAGACTACATTATGATTATAGTTGCATAACGCATTGATGTAGGTAAAAAGAACTACATTATGAATTAAACAGAACCAGTCTTTGACTCACCTAATGTTCTGCAATAAAATTAAGTTTCCACATGGAAAAAAAAATTATAAAGCAGGAAAAATGAAATAAAGGGCGCTTATTTGCTTAATTATGTGTGCTTAAGCAGCAAATTGCAAATTATGTAGGCCATTGAAGTTAATTATTGCACATAATTCAAGATAAAGAACTCAAATCTTTGCCTGGGCCAAAGCCATAACCAATTCCTCTGGTTTATCTTTCCTTATGCTCATTTCATCAATATCTGCAGTCTGAAAATAGCACCCATTCAAGTTTTCACTTCTCATATCATTAACAAAAATGGAACATTAGCTTCTCAAGAATATACCATGATTGAGAATTCATATTCCATATCTGCTAGAATTTGCCTCCGGGGCCTGGACGATGAACCCAATATTATCTGTCATGAAATTGGAGTTGCAATTATGCATTACAATCTCAAAATTATTAATGTAAATGAGAGGGAAAAGCAATTACTTAGTCTATAAACCATACCTTAAATGAGGATTTACAGATACCCATTTTTCTCTGGGTAAAGCTGTGCTTTGTCAAGGACGCTGAGCATATGATAGGATCCCTCGGCATGGTTGTCAAAAAAGCAAGATGCAACATTGTGCGTAGAAATAGAATACCCAAAAATAGAAAATGGCCTAGGTACTTGCACAGCTGTGAAATGAGAGATTTGCATTTATCAGATTTGCATAAGTTGATCAAAGAATCAGCACAATACATAACAAATGGTGATACATAAAGACACATCAAAAGATTGACAAACTGACATCTAAAAACAACAGAGCAGCAATATATTTGTATGCATTTCACATAGCTATTCATTTTCGAAGATGTGGTGTTTATGGTCAAAGAAATAAATACTTTGAAACCAGAAACCAACTTTGATGCTGAGGATCAAAAGACAATAATGACCTAGGATAATCGCCGATCAATTCCTTAGCTAAGAGAACAGGTATAATGATAGTTGAATTCAGTGCATAGACAGAATGATATGACGTTGGCTAAATCACAATATATAAAGGAAAATAACTTCAAACTATGAAAAACATCTTTCATAATTGGAATTGCAAAAGAGGCACATAGATGAAAAGAAATGCATCAGTATTACAACAAAAAGAATGCAGATTGGTCAAACTGCAAGTAAAAATTAAGTAAACTGACCTCATCAACTCCCAACTTTTGACACTGATCTGCAGGCAGCAAATTAATTAATTATAGACGGACCTCTCTTCTTGAGTTGGAAATCCCATTCATCATGATCAATAGCTAAGCACACAGCCATCCTCATCTACCACGTGCAGTGGTCTTCCAAATTCAAAGAGACATGGAATCAAATAATCAGGAGCAGATTATGAAAAATGAATTTATACCAAAAAAATAACTTTTGCCCATAAGAATGCCATAACTAATATTTTTCAATTAACTGCATCAACTACGCGAAGTGGCAAGGCATACAGAATCAACTTCTTGGATATGGTTGCAGGAATACATGACAGGAAAGACAACACCATATTGAATTCAGTTCTGATTAGTCTACTTCAATTAGCTGATAATTACAAAGGTTGAAGTACCTGTTTTTGTTCTAAACAATGAGAACACCAGAAACCCCCATACATTTTAGCTCCAATAGATCTTAGATGCCTAGCAAGAGAGACAGCAAAAGTACTTGATGGACTTGTTACGTCATAGGTAACATACGGTAAGTCCATTTCATCTTTTTGTATCAGTATACTATCCCAAAGATATTCAACAGCTACCTCTTGTACTTGTGGATTCACTTTATCTAAAAAACAGATTTTGATTATTCTTCACACAAATTATAGTCCGCAATATCATAACTTATTAATTGAAAGAGTTACAGATTGAAGAGATTGACCTGTACAACAAACATTGCATCTGGGTTGACAATATAACCTGTTTTTTCTTTAATAAAAGCAGCCACTTTTATCTTGTTCCTTCCTTTTGCTTCTCTCCATTCGGATTGGAGATCTTCATTATCTGAAAATTGTTGGAAACCCATTATTTTTCTTTTAAAAGCAGTTCTATTTTTTTATAGAGTAATTTAAGAACTTATACGATTTATAAATATTAAATAGAAAACAGAAATTTACACTTTCCAAATGTCCTCAATTTCTCAGTGTTTAGGACCCAATCTTCTGTTCCTGTCCACTTGGTTATGATTTTGCTGAGATCTGGATTGCAGAATCTAATCCATCTTCTTGGTGTCACCCCAGTTGTCTAGCTTGTTTTGGAATTTCTCAGGCCATAACTACCAAACTAAAAAATTCAAGAGATGATCTTTGAAACAAAAATCTACTAGACGAGAACAAGAATGAGACTATTCAAAGTTACCTCATAGAAATCACTAAAAACTTCATTAAACAAGAACTTATAACAAGATTACGGTACAAGTGATAACAAGAGAAAATAAGAACTTACCATAGTGACAACGCCTCTCTTGCCCTTTGAACTTGAAAGTAACGTTGGATTAAGACATTGAGGTTGGAGCTTTATTCTGGATAAATCTTCGATGACACTACCGCTGCCGGCGAAGGGAGACACAAATCTTGTTGATCGAGGAGTTCTTGGAAGAGATGACGACGAAGAGAAAGCTAGGGTTCTGTTGGAGATTGAGGTTCGTGAAGATACCAGCGGTGACGCTAACATAAGAGTGTGAAGCAGACGAGAAGCTGCTGTGAGGAAGAGTTGTGCCTTCAAAGTTGGATTTCTTTGTTAGAGAGAGAGAGGGCGGCTGTGTTTGTGAGGGAGGAGAAGAAACGTGTATGCCTGGGTTTCTATTTTATATTTCTAACAAACACGAAAAATATTTAAATGTCCCTCATTTACCAATGGAATTTAAATTTCGTTGCTATTTTAGCAACCGAAAATAAATTCGGTTGCTATTTTTTTATTGAAAATGAAAATTAGCAACGAAATTCTATTTCGGTTGCAATTTAGCAACGAAAATATAATAGTAACCGAAAATAAATTCCATTGCTATTTAGCAACCGAATTATTTTTAGCAACGAAAATTAAATTTCGTTGCTAAATTAACAATGGAAATCATATTCCGTTGTTATTGTTCGTTCCAAATTTTTTCCGACATCTGTTGGCGCCTTAATTAGCAACGGAATACTGATTCCATTGCTAAATTTTGGCACCGAAAATTCCCTCCACTTTCAACAAAGGAAGATAACCAAATATTTTTTCGTTGCTAAATCTACAAAGTTTAACCAATTTTAGCAATGAAAATTATTTTTCGTTGCTAAATTGATTTTCCGTTGCTAATTTAGCAACTGAATCATTTTCGTTGCTATTTTCAGATTTTCTTGTAGTGTTTGTTTCAACATCATTCAATTGCACCATCTTGATAGGGTCATACACCAATTTGGTTTTAACCAGCCAATTCCATCCCACCCCCTTATAGATGACAATCTGCATAAGATGGAGTTGCGGGGCCTTAACCATATAAATTGGATCACTGAATTTCAAATCTTCATAAATACATGGAACATCCGTCATACACGTGTTGTGATAGGCCAAGGATGAAGGCATTCATTGTATTACCGATTTGAGTACATGCAATGGTACATGCAACGAACTAGACGTTGGATAACCCCGATTGGTGCATCTCATTCAGCGACAGTAAGTATTTGAAATCTTTTTTATTTTTTATAATAATTATAAACTTTTGGCAAATGATTTTAGGAAATATTGCTAACTTTAAATTTTTTAGGTTGATAGTGTTGAAAGAATGTACCATGAAGTAGGCGAATCTTCGAACAATAGCAGGATTATGGAAAGCATCCTATCCGCCGTAGGTTCTGATGATCGAACCCCAACTGAGTATCCACATCAATCGTGTCCTAATTTAGTTAATGTTGAACCTATAGAACAACAATTTATTGACTTTCATAGTAGAAGACACAGGATGGGAATAATTGAGAGGCGATCAAGTGTTGAACAAATATTTTATGATCCAAATATATCGTAAATTCCACCACCAATGTCATGGCCTTTTGAAAAAATGAATACACATCATGTTCAATTTGTGCCACAATCAAGTTGCCAAAGTTTATCACCAGGTGAAATTGGTGGATCGAGCGCTTCCCAACTAGGGATACCCATGTCAGTTCCGATTGAACAAACATCTAGTGTATACACTGTTTCAGCATTTAATACAGAAGGTTCATCATCACATGGTGGATATGAAAATAACTTCATCCAACAATTATTTGGAACACCAGAAGAATTATATCCCCAAGAAAATTATAGAAGTTAGTTGTTTTCTGAATTTTATAATAATATTGTTAGTGGTGATAGTGGATCAGTTGGCGTTCAAGAAGGTAATTCACCACACATCGAATCAAATGGCGTACAAGAGGATAATGTATCACGTGATGAACAACAACCATGATATCCTGCTCGAAATAAAAAGCCCACTAGATGTGGTACAGGATCACATTTTATTAATTAAGCTTGACATTTACCCAGAAGCGCCTTTTGAATTGCTTGCAATTGTGCTTCATACTATCTTCAACAATAAAGTCATAAACAGTTCCAGGATTGTATGTCTCCATAGCTTTCAAGTAACCAGGTAAATTTTCATATGAAGCCTCATAATTACCAAATATCTCCTCTAATGCCTTAGTCTTTGCATACCATGCCTTACTATAGGTTACCTCATAATTGAAACAATTCCTGATATTAGCTATTATAACGTTAACTCTGAGATCAGGGGCAGCACTAACCATTTCCAAAATGCAATCACAAATTATTTGTGAATCTAATTGTCTATGGTGTTGGGATACTAGCGATGCTTTACAGTTATGAGGTTCCTTATATACACTGATAATCCAATAAGGTAAGGTTCTTTTCTTCATCGCTTATAGCCTCCATGGACATCCTCTATTGGCACGCGTGCAGTACATCGCCCAGTACGATGGCTTTGACTCCACAACTTTGTAAGAAATATTATTCTTAATTGAAAATTTCTTCACACATGTTTTTACTTCATCCTTCGATGTGAATGACAATCCTTCGCATAGCTCAGACACACCATCCCATCTTAGTATTTCCATATCACTATACATATTTATTTCAGTTTCAGCAAAATTAACTGTTGTGTGGTGAACAGATGCAAAATGAAACTGTGAAATATTAGATTCACCACCTGATTAATCTCCAATATCATTCATGTGTAGATTCTGAAGGCCTTTGGTCGTACAGATTGAACTACTTGGAACACAGTGCTCATCCCTTTGAAAAGTAATTTCTGGAACATTCTCATTCAAGTCTATTTCTTCATCATCATCATTGGGATCACAATTTGGAGAAATATACCCATTATTCACAATATTATCTTCATCCCTACATGTATCATCACCATCGCATGTAACATCTCCACCAGGAGCCTCAAATTGTGTCCCAAAATCGGACTGAGTGACTCTTCCATAATCACAACATATATTTCTTTCTTCAAAAGTTGGTATATACTCTCTTTCTCCAACATTAACCATCTGATTAATACTGTTTATTGTATTTTCTCCATCTCCAATTATATTTTTTTCAGTTATAACAATTAATTCCACAATTGTGTATCCAAGAAATGTACCAAAATTCTCATAAATTTGATCAATATGATCATCATCGATTATATCCATACATGCCCAACAAATTGACCCGTGATTATTTACTGGACACTTATATATCACCCTACTGAGCCTCTCATTCGTAGGTAAATTCAATTTAATTGCTATCTTACTAACAAGTTCAACAAATGTTGGCTTGTTACTAATTTTCAATCTCCTTGATCTCACTGATGGGGTTGAAGTGTCATACTGAAAACCGGCTACGCCGAACCCTGATTGTCCTCCGGTATGAATTATAAAAGTAATTGGGATCGACATTTTTTCCTACATTATATTTACATATATCATCATTTAAGTACTAATCCACTATTTTTTCATTAACCTCACGTTCTAAAAAATTCAATTTAAATTACACATAAAATCTTAAAATTTTCCTAACCCCACTTCAAAATTAATAATTAAATTGTTATCATTTATTATTTTTTATCTTTATATGCAATAATTTTTTCATACATCTTAACATTATACATCTAATTTTCTAATATATGCAAATTTCTTACACCAATTATTTAAAAAATTATTTTAAATTTCATTTCAATATCCTTTCCATGTAAATTAAATTATAGATTACCAATTTCATAAAAAACACATGCAACTACATTTTTTTGACTTAATCAGCACATGCTTACATTTAATAATTATTTAATCTTTTCTTACCATATAATTTTATCATACCAATTAAATAGACTACAAAATATAATAAAAAATTAAGCAATAAAATAGATATGATATCAAGAAAATTAATAATTTATACATATAAACTAAATGAATTTTCTAAATTCAAAATTAAAACTTACCTTTGTTGCAATCAAATATACTTCAACATAATATTTATAACCTACAAATAAAATATAAAAATAATGTTAGTAATAACTATAATACTAATATAATTTTCACTTAATATAACAAAAATTTTACTACAAAATATCAAATTAAATTACCTTTCTTTTATAGATAAAATAGCAATGTCGGAAAAAAATTTAAAAAATTAAGAGTATAAATTTGTATAAAAGAAGTAGAATTTCAAAGAAAGTGTTGCAAAGAGTTGAGAAGAAGAACCAAACGATTATAATGATAAAATGAGAAGTATACAAAGTAATTTTAAGGTGTTTTATAGGGTTGTTGATAGGTCATAAACCGGCAAAATGAACTGTCGGAATCTGGCATTGGTAGCAGCCGGATTTCAGTACCACATGCCCCACCTTGTTGAATTCCGGCTCCATGGAGTGTCGGAATCCAATCATCCGTGGGCCCCACCATGTTGAATTCCAGCTCCCATGTGTGTCGGATTCTGGCACTCTGACATGAAAATGCGATTAGGTCCCGCAAGTCCAATTTTGGCTCCTATGTGTGTCGGTTTTTATCACACCAGTTTTCGAATTTTATTTACTATAACACTATATTTCTAAATTTTTTTAAATTTACCCTATTTTCAAAAAAAAACCCCGATCCTCAATGTCTGTTGACTAAAAAATGATTCCTTCACAAAGTTCTTTAATATTCCTTTCAAGAAATTACAAGAATTATTTTCTTCATTTCCTTTTTTTTTCCCAAAAATAATGAACTAAAATTATCATATATAGCACTGATCAACCAAACATTAAAATCAAAAGCTGTGATCATCAAAATCATGATTCCAACAATAACACGAGAGTGCTTATAGAATGTAGTTTAATTTATTAAATTTAAAAAAATGTAGTTTAATTTAAAATAAAAAATATAATAAAAATATCACAAAATATTTTGAATTAATTAATACATCTATTGATATATTAAGAATTATATACGTATTTATGATTACAATACATTGTAAAAAATTTCAGTTAACAAACAAAGTAATCAATATATTACCCATTTTATTATATTACAATACTTTATACTAAACATAACATTTGTGTTATATATCAATTAAACACACAATTGATGAGTGATACGTTGGAAACTTGACATCAGGGGCGGACCCATGAATTGGCATTAAGGGAAGAAAAGTTTTCTGGAGTTCAAACAATTGAGGGGACCAATAACCCCCACTAACATCACATGGGTCCGCCTTGCTTGAAAGCTTTTCTATTTGTGGGCAGATGAGATAACGAAATGCCAACAACAATGTTGTTAGCTTTTAATTCATAAGTCTATTATAATTTCTGGCAATTAATTGCTTTGTCCATATCCGAAAAAACACATGCAAAAGTCATGCACGAAGGCATGATATAGTAAACCATTAATTGTGATTAATTTCGGACCACGATTTCCAACAACATTACACTCGATGAATAGCTCTGCAATGCCTTTTTTGTTTTATTTTTTCCCTTAGTAGCCAAAACACACCCTACAAAAAGAACATGAAAAAAAAGAAAGAAATGGAATTGTCAAATCTTAGTCATGGAAATAGTGTGGCTAGTGTAAGCACCATATTCCATTTCTAAGAAGTCTCCCATCTTGATGGAAAATCTTTGGAATATAAGATCAACAAGTTCACTGCCAATTCTAAAATGTTTGGATATGAGGGACTCAGTGATGGCTCTCACATGGTGAGCCACACACTTCCCCTTTGTGTACTTATCTACTTTCTCTCTGTAACGATCATCAATACATGCATCCCACCCTATATCGAACGACTCGAATCTATCTATTTTAAACGAGCCTTCTTCTTGAATCACGTGTTTCACTTCTTCAGTTGAGGGTCCATAAAATGGAAGGTTGAACGTGTCCAACTTTGATTCTTCAATTAATCCCTGCATTATTAAACAATGAATGGCCAATTATAAATTTCACCTTATCCCAAAACATAAGCATTAATTATGAGTTTCTTAATAAGTACTCCCCTCTCTCATTTTTAAAGATTTTTTTTTCATTTTTCATAAGAATTAAAGAAATAATTAAAATATCTTAATTTCATAAAAAAAAATATAATTATCGATAAAAATACAGTTTTATATTTTCAATAATTTCATTAAATTCTACTTAAAAGTAGAAAGTGGTAAAATAGATAAATATTTAATAAAATATATAATAAATAAAAGTATACATATAAAATTATTTTTCAAATTCCAAAAAAGATATTTAAAGTAGGATAAAATAAAATAGGAAAAATAAACTTTTAAAATGGGATGGAAAAAGTATTATAGATGTAGCAAATTTTGATATGATCCAAATTGTTCATAATAAAATTGGAACAAATATGATTTGACCTACTAACAAATGATTCAACCGGACCCAATTCATTATGTAATATGTATGATTTAACTTTTTTTTTTTCATATAATGGGAAGGTTATGCATGCAAATTTTTTAAAAAAATGAAAAAACTAATGTCATAAAAAAATAAATAAAAATTATGAATATCCGACTCATTTATAATTTATTTAATTATGATCATACTCATTATGGCCTGTTTAACAATGATCTACATTTAGGTCATGATCCAATTCAATTCAGCCAAATCCATTTATTACCCATAAAATTTTGATCTATGTCTGGCTCAATCCGTTATATAATCGGACCCAAATTCACCCAAACCAACTGATTGGCCACCTATATATGTACATATTGCCTCATAAACCATGCATGTCATTCAGCAAAATTCCAAGTAATTCAAAACTATTGGGACTTGGCCACCTATATATGCACATATTACCTCATAAACCATGTCATTCAGCAAAATTCCGAGTAATTCAAAACTGTTGGGAGCGTATTTATTCGATGAAGGAACATTATCATCATGCCTTCCATAGATGGTGAGAACCATTCGGCCTTGACCCATCATCTCTTCGGATCGAGCCATTAAGAATGTTTTAAAATCTCTCTCAAATTGATCCAAATATGCCTTACGGACAGCGGAAGGGCTTGTCTTCGCCAAGTAAATATTACCTTTGTTTAGAGAAATTTTTGGTACCTGTTACAAAATACCATACTTTGTTAATTAATTAACCAATACAAATGTAGCTTAGAATGCTATGTTCCAAGTGAATAAGCAATATATTTGAGTAAATTGTAACCTCAGAGCACCATTGAAGGCTATAAGAAGAGTGAACAAAGTGAAGAGATTGAGGAGGGAAGAGGTTTCCATAGAAAGATCCAGGCAATGCTCCGATGAAACAAACCTCGAATGCACTTCCTTTCTCTTCCTCAATTTTCTTGTAAAAACTTGGCAAAGATCTGAAAATGGAGTTAAAATCATTCCCTGGAAGATCGTTCAAGAAAACTTGCAATGTTGGAGTTTTCTTGTTAAGTCGATTACATTCTTCATGAATGGCATCTATGATCTCCCATGTTGGCAACAATGCATTTGGCCCTGAAGAGCAACCCATGTCTGCCACTGTTACGCATTCTCCCAAACTCTTCTTGCATAGCTCTGCGATGCTTTCTTGTAATACTGGCTTTGCTTTTAGTATCACCTCCTTCTGTTTGTATAATCAAAATAGATTAATAATTTTGGCATAAATTTGAAGAAAAAAAGAATGAAAGACCGACCTGAAAGGAAGAGTTGTGGGCGTAGCTGTTGTCTCCATCTCCTCCATTCATGTGTAGCACTTGTTGTAGCTGTAGATCGCCATTATTTCTCTGCACACCCATAGCTTCTCTCCTTAATTTGTTTTCTCTAGCGTATATAATTCTGAAATGGGGAGAATGTTATGACTATGGTCTAACTAAGGTTTAAGATTCCTTAATATTTATATATGCAAGTATGTACTAATTGGTAAATTTTTTTTTACCAATTAATAAATTGAAATAACCCATGATATATCATAAATGGGTAAGATTTTATAACATTATTCTTATAATTAAAAAGAAAAAGAATATGAACCTAGAACCTGGATCATGCCATACATGTGTGTGTAAAGAAAGATGATGTGCGGACAAAGTGAAAAGGACCATTAGGCTGCGTGACCAAATATATACCATACAATTTAGCACCATCCTTTACTCCCCCGTTATCCTATACGCACATATAATTACAATTCATAGTTTTGGAATTTTCGGCACACGGTTGCTGCTTATTATACGACTCTACTATCTATTCAAACTCAAACTAAGTTTTGAAATTAAATTATATTTAAATTATTTTTTAATACTTTCTTTTACTTGTATAATTTATCTAATTATATCTAATAAAACAGTTTTATTTCACTGATATGACAAACACTGATGTACACATGCATGTGACTGTTCTTGGAGAGCAAATTAAAATAAAAAGGTTTGAGAGTTGCAAATTTTTACCCGTTCAATTCACGAATCCATAAAATTTTAATTTAAATTCGATTTCATCTATTTTTATTTCAAATTCAATTTGATCTGTTAATAATCTATTTATAATTAGGTCTATTTACTCTACAAAGTAATTCAACTCCAACAAATATAAACTATTTTATTAACAGTAAATACAAACAAAATATCCATAATTATACTCGCTCTTAAAATAAGAGCAAATGTGAGTTTTTTAATATTGTTCAGCAAAAATAAAATTTAAGGATTAAACTCTCTCTCTCTATATATAACTAGTTATATTTTGAAAAATCAAGATATGTATATATTTACTTTATATCAAATTATGCATTTTTATATTTTGTCAGATAAAAAATTTATTAAATTAACTATAAATACATGTTATTTACGTATATGAATATTTATGCCCATCTTATCCTCAATTCTTTCTCAAAATCTCTCAGCCTCCTTTGGAGGAGTAGCCATACGAGTTCATTTAGTCTGACTTCAGCTTGAAAAAATCATACCGAATCTCAGAAAATTATTCTGATTATATAGGATCATTATAAATAATTATAATGAATTTTTGAAGGTAAAAAAATATAAAATTTTGGATAATTTTAAAAATTTGAATTTTGGACCAATAATTGTACCTTCAGACCGAGAAACATATTGAAACAAACTCATTTTGACTTGAAATTTTACACACACCCTAAATAATATTTTTACATATTTTGCACTAATTTTGAAGGTAATTTAATAACAATAATTAATTTCTAGCCAATCATAACTTGACATGTGGCAAGATTTGGACCATTATATGGAATAGTACCAATTGCATCCTAACCATTCATTTTTGGGGGCTGTATTAAAGGAAAAGGGGCAGATTTTGGGTTGGAAAAAAGGAAAAAAAATGAACTGCGCTTCCTTTCTTCTTCATCCCGTAGCCTTCTCCATTAACATCCTACAGAGCTAATTTTGCCCAAGCTTCATTTCTACAACAGTTCACCCCCTAATTCCACCAAAAATCTCATCATCATTTCTATCTTGAATCAAGCTTAGGTGAAGAATAGAGCCAAGAAAGTTCAAGAATTTCAAGTTAGAAGAATTGGTCAAATGGAATTTGGCTATGATAAGGAGAAGAAGGAGAAGAGCAGAGGACAGAGGGAATAGAGAAAAAGAAGGTGATTTGAAGTGAAGGAAAGATATTTAAGGTAAGTGGATATTTATACTAGTTTTATTTCATTAAAATTAGGCTATGTAACTTGTGGGAAATGTATGAAATATATGATAAATTTGAATTAGCAATTAAATGATAAATAAGTAAAATAGTATGCTAAAAAGGAAGAAAACAAGCTTGAATTAACATGTGAGAATTTGGCCACCATTATGTACATTAGAGAGAATTGTATATTTATGAAATTAAAATGATAAAATGAAGAAAATATGATTAAATAACCTTAAGAATATGTAGGAAGGAAAAATTAGGAAGAAATGGAATAGGAAAGTGGGTGTGTACCTTATGATCAAATAATGTATTAAGGGTACATAAATGAAATGATGAAATAATGTTAAAAATGTATGCAATGTGCAGGGCATAATTAGGTTAAGCTATAGTGATGTAGCCAAGGATCTTGAATATGTATATATTATGTGGGAATAGAATCCATATGAAAGCATTATGTAACCAAGAGAGAACATGGTAAAAAATGGAAATTTGTGAAATAATTAATGCTGAAACTATATGGATTACACCTAGAAAACAAATTATCGTGATCAATTAACTAGTGAGGCTTTGCTCCATGCTTAGCCGATTGATATATTATATGGTAATGGCATGCATATTACACTACAAGAAAATATCAAAATAGCAACGGAATTCAATTAGCAACGAAAACCAATTCCATTACTAAAAATGGTTGAAGTTTTAGGGATTTAGCAACAAAATACAAAATAGTTGTATTCCGTTGTTAAAAAAGGGGTAGATTTAATAT
>JBBPFJ010001247.1:0-18525 GCA_037975025.1 Excoecaria agallocha | reverse complement strand
ACTTTTTATGAGATATATTTAACTCTCTTTAATTAATAAGCTTTGCAGTAAGTCCAAGAAAGGAAATAGTGAAATTGTTTGTAATGTTATGGGTTGAGCACGGCTAACTTATTGGTGGGGGTGCAACATAAATTTAATAATGTTTACCTTAGTAAATAATGTTTATGGAATTAAATATGTGTAACTTAAATTTAATAATCTCTTGACGAAGGTTGTATGGGTTGGACTGTTTTGTGTACTTAGGAACATGATAAATGTACTAATAGGACCATAAATATATATGAATAATTTAAATAATGTATCTAGTGAAAATTTTATGATAAATTGAATTTTGAAGAGTGGCAAGTGGGACACTACAGTGCCCATGAGAATAAAAGCGATGAAAACGACATTATTGGTGAAATAGAGAAGCAATAAGGATGAAATAAAGTTGGCAAAGATAATGAAAACGATAGGCATTGTGGGTATATAATGCTAAAATAAATAAATGATACTATTGATTTTATTTAATGGTAATTTCATATTTGCCCTTAGTAAAATTAGATAGGAATTGGGGTAATCGGATAAGGTTGGCATGCCAATTAGGAAATTTGTAATGAGGTGCCTTGATACATAACACCGGATTTGGATGGCTCTGAGAGTTCTTCCGGTATATGTAATTAAATTGAATTATGGTGTAAGGACCCAAAATAGGCCCTAGTAGAATTCAAGGGCAATTACATATTATTAAAGTCTAATTGAGTATTATTGGATGAATTATTAAGAGTTAAGATATTGATTTGGGCAAAATATTATTAAGTTATCAATAATTATGTGATAAATATGTAAATTAAATGGTATAAATTTTATAAGGTCATAATTAAATTATTATGTTGGTATAATAATAATTAAGGTTGTAATTGAAGTATAAAGTATTAGTTTAGGGGTCAATTTGTAAATTCGGCATCTTTAGGGGAAAATGTGAATAAATGAATAATTGAGAGGTCAATTTAAGAGAAGGATTAAATGGAAGGGTTGATTTAAGAAAAAGAGTTAGTGGAGGGGTCACTTTATAACATGCAAAAAGGTGTGTGTCATTGTTATGACATGCAAATTTTCAAGGGACTAAAGAGAAAATTTTTCCTTGTTAGTATAAAAGACAAGAAGTTAGTGGGAGAGAGAAAAGAAAGACATTTCCTTGTGGGTTTGGTAGCTTGGTCGGCAACTTCCTCTCAAAGAATTCCTTTCATCTTTGTTCTATTCTTTGTAAAGATCAAACCTTCTACCTCAATTTTATTTTCAAGAGTTGGATGCATGTGTTATGTTATGAGATAATCTTTGAACTCAGTTGCTAAGAAAAGAAGAAATTAAACATTCTCATCTCCTTCTCCTTCTTTTTTCAATGGAAAAATTGTATACCTTGATGGAAAGAAAAATTCTGGATTTTAATACAAAAATGTGTGCCTTGATGTAGAGGAAGATTGTGGTAAGAAGAATAAGGGCAAAGAAGTTGTGAAGGAGTAGAGATTTTTTTGTTTTGGCTAAGGTTTGGGAACTATTATTTCTTGCATGCATTAATATTGTGTTGATTATGGATTTTATAAGTATATTGACTTGAATTAAGATATTAGACATTAATGTGAAAGTGCTGTCCAGAAATTCGGATTGACCTCCAATGACTAATTTGATCGTAAGTTGAGTTTTTGAACTCTGAATTTGATGTTACTAGTTGGGTTAGAACCGGGACGTCTGTGCCTACAAATGTTATAGAAATAACAATAATGAAATTCTGCCTCTAAGTGCTCCTAAAATTAATTTAAAATTCGGACTAAGCTGCTACCTAGTTGTTAAGAACATGTTACAGTATTTTTGCTATAAATATTTGTTGAGAAGTCGAAATCCATTGAAACCAAATTCTGGTTAAAATAGACTCATAGGAGCATCATCTTCATGAAGGAAGGTTGTTTAAATTCTGTACCTATTTTATTATATGAATTTATTAATTGGTGATAAAAACTGAATTGGGTGCAGTAAAGTGCTGCCTAGGAAACGAGAATGGACTGTAGTAATTTGAGTGTATCTCTTGTTATAGAGGTTGAAATGAGATGATTCCAAATTCTGATGAAACTAGACTTATTTATCTACAACTTTTGTGAAGAAATCATAATTTGATTCCGTTTATAAATATGTCAAAGAGTGACTCGAATTTGGAACTATTGACAGCACTTTTTCAGTGGACAGTTTGCAGTATTTTGCGCATAATTAATTTTGTAGAGTTCAAAATGCTATGATTAGAAATTATAATGAAAATAGACTTAAATTTCTACAATTTTAATGGAGAAATAATGATTTGTTTGTGTCTCTAAATATGTCAAAAAGTAACCTAAATTTGGGACTGTTGACAGCATTATTTTCAGGAACAGTTCTCAATATTTTTGTAATATTTTAAAAAAGTAAAAATGATATTGATGTTTTTTTAATGTTCCTGAAACTAGAAATATAATGAATCATGATTTTAAAAGATAATTTCGACCATAAATGTCTTTAGATATGACATAAATAGGTTTCAAAATGAACTTGAAATTCTGTCTCTATGCAGAATTGTTATTTGAGTTTGCCAAGAACCATTTTAAACATCTTTTGAGTATTTTTTATTATAGCAGCGCGTAAAGGGAACTAAATGTATAAACTATATAATAATATATAAATGTAAAGTGTTAGGCATGATTATGTGATGAAGAATGTGTATGGTGATTGCAATGTTTAGGTAAGTTATTATTTACCTACTTGAAATAATATGAATATAACGCTATATAAGGATTATATGTTATGCCTCTATACTCATGCCAAAAGTAAAATTACAATGATAATAAAATAGAAAGTATTGCTGTATGAAAAGAAAATAATGGATAAAGCATGGTTGGATGGAAATACGTTAATTATCGATAATTGAGCAAAGAGCATGATTGCAATTGTTTATATTTGATGAGATGGTGTATACATGTATGTATACTAATAAAGGTATAACTTTTAATTGATTATTTACATGAGCAAAGAAAAAAAACGTGTGGATTGTGCTATAAGATGTGTTTACATGCTTATGCACTAGAGATTGGGTATTTCTTTTTTATGATCACATACATGTACAAAATTGTATAATATTAGTACAAGCATGATAAATGAAATTTATATAAACATGTGTTTAAGAATATATGATGGTATTGCATAGTTAAATAAAACATGTCATATAACAAATGTATGAAATATTATACTTATTATTTAGTTGAGATAACATGTACATGCTTACATATTTTATGAATATGAATTGTTATGCTTAAGCATGAGAGAGCAATTAGGTATATTCATGTATAAATACTTGAATGTCATATAAGATGGTATGTGAGAGAGTTACATGTTGTAAAGCAAGTTTCAAGTATTGTAAGGTATTAAATCCAAGGTGTGCATGACATGATATGTTATATATATATATATACACACACACGTATGTATGTAAGATACCTAGACGTATACAATGACAAAAAAGTAAAGCATGGAACAAAGATGTTTAATCATGAGCATGATATAGTGTTATAGAAAATTATTTCTGCACATGTATATGATTATGATTATCCTGCTCATAGCCATGAATAGATTTATACTAGTATGAATATAAATGGATGATTGAAAAGGGATCATTCCTTGAACTAATTTCAAGTAGAAAATAGCAATATTCAATAATGTGTATGATCACATGTTTAAAGAAAGTATTACATGAACATGGATACGATTACCTTGGACATCATTATACATGGGTTTTGACATACACATATGTATATGATTGAACAAAGTAAAGCAACATTTGGAAAATAAAGTAAAGAGATATATTTGCCTGCTTTTAGAGTTTAATTGTGGATAGATAGGCGCCTATAGGGAATTATAGCTGCCACAGGCGACCTTTTTAGGTCCACAGTATAGTTGATCCTGCTGGATCTTGCACGGCCATTTGGATTGTTCCATGACCCTGTTTGGGTCCTTGACCGGTCCATCGTACAGTTGGCCCTGATTGGGTCCATAGTTTTGATATCTTCGGATATCCACCGTTTGATACCCTCGGGTATCCACTGATCCCGTTATCCACTTTTAAAACTTAAGCAGGCTAAGCTATAGTATAGTTGCATCATAGTCTACTTCAGTATAGTAAGGCATATGTTTATGAGTTTTTCTAATGCATATATTAGATTAATGCATATACTTATATATATGTATGTAGATCAATATTTGAAAATAGAAATTTGTAGATGCTAAATTGTACATTTAGGAATGCATGATACATGAAATTGTACTTATAAAATATGTTGTTTTGCTAAAGTGTTGATATGTAAAGGTATATCACCACCAATACATGATAATTATTGAGTTTTGAGTAAATGAGATAAGTGGTAGGTATGATTCACTATACGGTAATAATTAGTGAACTATGAACTCATAAATTGTGAATTTGATTTATTTGGATATCCAAATGTAAGAGATATCTATAAGCTTGTATGTTAGTGATGTCTTTTAATTGTTACATGGTCTTGTATGATTTTTCTTATAATTACTCATTTAATTGTTTCCATTGGGAAATGATATGCAATATCTTATATGTAACGATAAGTCACTTATAAACTTGTAACTGGTGAACTGTATATGATTTAGATTTGAGATGTAAGTAAGATAATAAGTCAACACAAGAGAGAAATTGAAAGTATAGTCTAATGTTATGTTCAATTTGATTACAAGATTCTTATTTACTAAAAGAGATATTTGTGTGGGACATGATGATGTCATTTTCCACTTAAGTCACCATGCAAGCATTATTTTTAGGAGTATTTATAGTGGGTTGGTCGGCCACACCAAGGAAAATTTTGATTTCTCATTATTTCTTTCTTATTTTTACTCATCTCTCATCTTTCAATAAAAGTTCTAAATTTTATCTCTATAACTTTTAAGAGGAAATCCTGCTGCAAGTTATTTGAATTAGAAGTTTTGGAAAGGGATTTGTAAGGGTTTAATGCAAGAGTACATGGATGTATGAAGAATTGGAAGTGATTGAGAGCAAACGGGAATGAAATGGTGAAAAGATTGAAGGATTGATTAAGGTAGCAAATAAGAATGTTAAGAATATTCTAGTTAAGATGGTTAGTACTTACAAGGATTGGGCTAAAAAGCTGGCTTTTGTACTATAGAGATATAGGACTACAGCCAAGACTCCAATTTGAGCCACTCCTTTTTCAATTATGTTTAGTGTTAGTGTAAGCCTTAGCCCTAATGCATTGTAATAAAACACTTCAATTAATAAAATGAGGCATTTGTTTTATCCATTGTATTTCTGTTCATATCAATTGATAAAACTATCCAAGAATGTCGTTTCGGTTTAAGTTATCATGTGTGAGGCACATGGTTTTAAGACCTTGAAACAAATGAGACTTCATTCTAAATATCCCTAGTCAGTCATTGTTATGGGAATAACAATGAATTAAGACTAGTATGCTCTCTCTGATATTATGAGTTCTGTCTTACGGATCATTAGGACAAGAGTGTTAATTAGAGATCATAGATACATGTTAAAGAACATGGTATCTGGATACGATCCGTTCATGAGAACACCGCATGGTACAAGTTATAAGTGTTTCTCATATGCAAGTTTTGTATCAAAGTTCTTAGACCTGAAATCTCTATGAAACTCTTTATGAATTACTGTGTACTTTGACATACACCTAACGTGCTCGTAATAGAGTGACAAGTACAGGTATAATTGGGTATGCATTGATTCATGTTAGAGAGCATGGGAGAAGTGAAGGGATTACCCCTCTCAATAAGAGAGATAATATCACCGGCTACTTGATCAGTGAACTGAGAAGTGTATGGCCATATCGAGATAAAATCATGAGTAATCATTATTTATCTGAGAGTTCAGTGTCACTGGAATATCAAGAAAGGAATTAAAATATATAAGGATAACTAGTTCCATGCCTTATATTAATTTTGATATTTAAGGGTAAGGGACTATGCAAAATTGCATTAGGTCACTAAATGCCATATGCATTTTCATTTAACTTGGAATGCTATAATATCTTGCTAGAGAATATATATAGCCTTTGAATTAATTTATTAATTCATTGCCAACATTAAATGGACCTATAGGATCACACACAAAGCATTGGGCTTAAAATATTTAAATTAAGTATTGGACATTAATTTGGGCTTTTAATTGAAGTCAAATTAATGTGTGTAATGGGTTATTAGATTGCTATTGGACCTTGGCCCATGAGAGAGAGAAATTCAGCCCACAAGGTTTAATTTCAATTAATTAAATGTCTTGTGTTAATTTAATTAATTGAGTATTAAAGCCTAAAGATATATTTATCTAATTAAATCATTTAAATGGAATTTTATGTGGCCGAAATTCCTAGGGAAATACCAAGGAATTTCGGCACATGTATTGTTTTATTTAACTGGTTTATTAGATTTAAATGTCTTATCTTTTATCCTAAATTAAGTGATATTATTTGATTAAATGTCTTTTGTTTTTATCTTGGATAAATTAAAAGAGTTTTTATCAATAAATATTACTTATTTTTAATTAAGTGATAAAGGCTAAAATTAATTATCTTTAAGTATTTGATTTTAAACTTATCACTTAAAATAAAAGGATATATATTGAATGAGAAGAAAAACAAAAAACCCTAGTTTTCTCTATGGTTTTTGTGTGAAACTCTCTCTCTCTCTCAAGAATTTCTTTTAGCCAATTTTCACAAGGAGAAAGGATAGTTCCTCATTCTCTTGTGATCTTGGGTAGTAATAGCAACCTAAGAGAAGTACAAAATCAAATTTTGTAGCTTCAAACCATTGCCTTTACACAATACCGTAAAAGAGAGCTAGCAATCTCGATTTTAAGCCGTCGGTGCAATTGTGTGTGTGAGAATAGAGGGAGTGGCGTAAAAGGCTGTTCCTTGGTATTGGTGATCAAGATCTAAGGTGGATAAAGTCATCTCGGTTGCTGGTCATCACCAAACTTAAGTTTTAAAGGCATCCAAAGTTGTAAGTTTTAAACCCTAAAATTGCATGTTTCGATTCTTGCTTTGGATTTGTATGGTATGTATGATGAAAAATTTTTGTTTTTCCGCTGCGTTATCATCACATTCATACCATGTCATATTCCATCATTTAGGACATAAGTTGTATTGCTAGTAGAAATTGAGCATCAATCATTATAATTGGTTTCAGAAACTGAGATCCTAAAAACAGAATGGTCCAAATAAAGGTTATCTCAGCTTAACCTACTGGATGGAAATAGGACTAGGGCATATTATCATAATTAAATATATCAAAAGAGGCTAGCTTGCTTATTTAGAAAGAAAGTATCCTTCGAAGGATGGGGATCTAGTTTTTAAGCCTATAAGACCAGGCTTGCCTAATATCAGAGGCAAGTTTAGGCCGATATGCAAAGGTTGATTTATGTTCAAGAAGTTTTTATCTAAAGGAGTTACAACACTAAGTGACAATGATGGAAATGAATTCAAGGAGCCAGTCAACATCGATAGGTTGAAAATGTTCCATGTCTAAACTTGGGAAAAATAATAAAAGTTGTAAAGAGGAAAAATAGATAATATAGCCCTACGGGTCAAAAATCGGTAAACGGTAGCCTTACTAAAATTTGGTGCCTCGCCAAGGTGAAAACATAACAAAGGTATCTTGGGCAAAAATTAGAGATAGATTGAAAATTTGCAATCAAAAAAACATGAGAGTGCTTATTGATAATAGGGAAAAGATACTTTCAAGGTTTAATCCTATGAATGAGCATAATTTTATGCTTTGAATTATATGTTTAAATTAAGGATCATCCTCTACTACTCCAACTTGGGCCTTGTCTTAGCCAATGTGTTATTTTGTTGACTGTGGGGCTGTACACCCATCTTTCATCTGCAGTGAAGGTGGTAAAGTTGCTATCAATAGGGCACCAAATGTTAGCCTTCGCATATAATTGAGTCCATATATGGTAATGACTAAAAACAAAGGCGACATATAAAATACCTCCTTAAAAAGACAATGGGTGTCTTATGATGTCTTGTCGCTCCCTAAATATACGAGCACAATAGGAAACTACCCATAGAGTGGCTTTGTACAAGTTGCATAGTGGAACACAACCAACCATCTTAAGTTACATAGTTAGGTACCAGCCATGTACACATAAAGTTGATGTCATTATCATCTATTATCGCTAGCCCTACAGAGCCCTCCTATGGTGAGTTAAAGTTGTAAAGTCATCTTTTAGAGAGGTAATCCCTTAAGGAATATGAACTAATTACTACAGAAGTTCCTCAAGTAACCTCAGTTTTTCCTGCAGTCACACTTGAAAATGGAAAAAATTAAAATTGAAGAAAAATAAAAATGGCCGTTGGGGTTGAATTGGATTCATCCCAAGCAGAAATAAGGCAGAAGGTTATGTGAAAGTCAAAAAGGATGCATTCCCCACAAAGAAAAGTTGGTGTGAAAACCCACAAGGGGCACGCTACCTTTAAAATAATGACCATACCTAGAGTAATAAGGTGCTCCAAAAAAAGCTACAATAGTATTAGTATAGATAGTGTTTAAGCAAAGGGAAAAGGGTCAGACCACATTGTATGCCCTCAATGATACTGAGTAGTTAGCAATCGCCAGATTGTTCCATTGAGTTCACCATTGAATATAGAGTAAAGTAGATCAGCAAAATAATGCCAACAAAGAAAGTCGGCTTGTCAAAGAATTCATCTAGTGCATCGAGCAACGGTTCCAAAGAAATTGGTCTTTTTCGAGGCATTATTCTAAGAATAGAAGAAGGCAAAATTGCCAAAATTTCACTCGCATCCCTTGGGTAACCTAGTATGCAATTTGGAATGCAAGGTAGGGCTCCAAGATGGAAGTACATGCCAATGATCTTGACAAATTCCTTAGCCATATGGCACAAATTTTGATGGTTAACCTTGAAAACATTAAATTGAGGATCCAACTACCAAGTAGCTGGTAACAAAATATTAGTGTCAAGCCCATTTCTTCACAAAAATTTTAGGTTAGAGTATAAAGCCAGAATTCGATTTTTCCACATCTTAAGGACAACGAGCAGTTTATGCACTTTGGTGTAAAAAGGTTCCATCATTTAAAATAATAAGTCTGTAAAATAATATGTGAGCACATAAAGGATAATTAAATAATAATAATAATAATAATTAAAAAATAATAAAAAATTATTAAAAATTAAAATAAAAAAGAACTAATTAAAAAAGAAAAAAATATTTAACTAAATTAAAATTAATTTTAATCTAAACTAACAAAAATTAATTAACCAATTAGATAATAAGTATAATAAAATATAAATAATAAAGTTATGGAATAGAGGACTTACTTAGAGTAGGAGACCGCATGAAAATAGATTAATGCCAAATAAAGAGATTTTGGGGTATTTATAGGCCAAAAGAGGGAGTCACTCCCTTGAATCATTTGACTCGCTCTTTTGGACCTTGAGTCATTCTTAAACTATATAGGTGATGCATATTTGCATAAAAGCATGCATTTTGAGAATAAATTTTTCTAGGCATATTTGATTTTGTAGGGAAGTTATGATAATGTTACAAGTACTTCAAGAATTTTTATTCAAGGAGTATATAACACTGTTAAATATAGATATCAGTAAATATAATGTTGAATCAGTAGGATTAATAATATAATTCAATTAAAAATTAAGGTTAAATAATAATAAAAATAATTTTTGGGTGTTTAAGGGAAAATTAAGGTAAAAAAAGAGGAAAAATAGAAATTAGGGAATTAATTAAAAGTTAATTTAAATTAGTAAGATAAGGTAGTATTTATAAGAGGATTAATATTGCTTTTTCAATTCTCACGATAGTCGGTAGGTGGTTGACTGACTCATACCAGTGAGTAGTTTATTGAATCACACCCCATAGTCTATACCTCGCTTCCTTTTAGTGGAACCGTGTCATTTTATTTGTGAGTCATGCCTTAGGTCCTTGATTCGCTAAGTGAGTCGTGGCCTTGAGTTGTGACTCACCAAAAATTGGGTTTTTAAATAGCCTTTTTCTTCTTCTTCTTCTTCTTCTTCTTCTTCTTCTTCTTCTTCTTCTTCTTCTTTCCATGAAACATAAGTCATGTTCTTGAGATTCATTTTTTGCCTATAATTCCTCACTCCAAGCTCCATTCGATGCATCGTTAGTCCCATTAATGTACTAATTTTGTTAAGGTTTATTCTCTAATTTGTATTTCACTATTAAAAGGCCAATGTTGGTTTTCTTCATTTCTTTCATTTTTGTCTGATAAATCTGTAAATGGTTGTGCTGTAAAAGATATATTTTTTTAGTTATTTGTCTATTTAGAGTTAAATTACATGCTTTATTTTGCTTGGATTTTATGTTATTTGATTTATTTTTCGTCAATTTTTATTGTTGATATTTAGTTTTGATTAGTTCTTTAGATGATATTAAGTATAAAATGGAAGAGTATAGTAGTGAATACATAAAAAAAAATGAATGAATGCATATACATAGTAGGAAGAAAACCGTAGGCAGATAGGAAGTAAAACCAGAGGAAAAAATGAAAAAAAATTAAAAAGAGAAAGGAAAAAAATTAAATTAAATTAATTAATTAAAGTTAGAAAGATAACAATTAGTTTAATTATTTATTCAATGTTAATTGCTTAGTTTAGAATCTAATTTGTGATTTTACTTAGCTTTGCTTTACTTAGTAAATTATGTTTAATCTTAATTATTTGTTTTTTAGATTGCTTAGATTGTTTAATCTTAGCTTTAATTAATTCAATATTAATGTTGATTATTTTATTTTAATTATTGCCTATTTTAAAATAACTCATACATGATGTTAGCATAGTTTTTGTAAGTGTATATATAAGCCCATAATATTTATGTAGACTTATTGTTGCATACGAGCACATATGGATACTTGTTTCATGATTAAAATGTGCTTATTGGCATATGTGAAACTTTTGATTGATTATGGGCACCATTTACGCCATTTTTTGTGTAGACAGATTTTCAATATCGAACTGTTATGTTATTTGATTTTTGTTAGAAATTTTGCAATTTCTTGAATTAATATGCAAGCGATACTCTGCATGCTAGCACAAATCATGAATGTTAAATTTTAATGTAATGCAATCATGCTATAATGCATGTTTAATATTATTAATAAAATGAATGCGTATGCACATTTAGTTTCATAAGGTTTAATAGATATGTTATTTTAGGTGAATAAATTTTAACTTGAATAGTTATATAATGACTATTTTCATTATTCTTGACTTGGTAAATACGTTCATAATTTACTCGCATTATTGTTTATTTTTCCATTGTTATTGCTAGAGTTAGCAACTATGTTATTGTTATTTCTTAGTAAATTATTATTTCATGGCATATTGCATTGGCCATAATTAGCCTTAAATTCACAATAATAGCTGGGCACTTAGTGATTAAAACATTCTTTATCCATATATGCTGATTTATTCTATAATTATATAGATGCCTTAATGCAGAGAACCTTAACCATAGCCAGACATTAAGATGCCTAGGTGGATGACACCAAAGCAGATTACTAGGTACAGAGCCCCATATGGGGTGCACTTTTAGACTAGCCAGTTTTTGAGCTAGCATTTCTTATAGACCATGGGTATTTAGCAGGATGCATAGTACTTCCTTATGCAAGTTTGTTGGCTAGACTTTTATGCTCTTAAATTTGCTACTTACCTAGTAGATGTAGTTCATTGATTCTTTTCCACATTGTATTATAGAGGATATTAGCATCCTCACACAGAGACTGGGGTGGTTACCTTTCGAGTCTTTGGACAACCCTTCAGTATGTCACCAAGCATGGGTATTTGAGGCCATTGGTTTGAACATAGGTGATGATGTGGCAATCACTAGAAGGATAGTTGGAGATGAGCAATGGGCAGAGATTGCCAAGCTAGTCATTCCCTATGATCCTATGATTGGTAAGGCAACTATGTTAATCTAGGCATTCCCTATGATCTTATTATCATGTTCTTATACGGCTCTGTCGGGGAGGCTTGGGTCTCTAAACCTTGTTGACATTTGGAGTTTATGGGGTATGGTTCAACCATGATATTCTATAGAACATTGCTAGGATAGCTCATGCTCCAAGCATTGCAATAATTATTAAGGGCCTAGTCACTCGACTGTTACTTTCATTTGGGTTTCTTGAGTCTGAAATGGCACTAGAGGTTGATGAGAATTTGGTAGTGAGTTTCTATTAATGAATATATGAAATTTAGTCACTCATCTAGACTTTGATCACTCAATAACTTTAATTACAATACACTTATGTTCAGATGACTATCTTTAATCTTATAACATGTAACATTATCAACATAATCATATTTAAATAAGCTTATTCATCATTTAAAATAAGTCAAATTATACTTAATTGTGTTCATAATATTTCTATGTAAATTTATATGGTCATATAATATACATATAAGCCATAATTAAGCATATAAATTAATTATATGCATAAATTTTTCTTTAGCATGCATTATGTTTAATTATACATTTCAAGGTTTAATTACCCAATTCACATATGGTAGATCATATTTCATTTATTTATAGTTGTTGGCAAAGTTTCATAAACATTGCTAAAGGTTTGGATGGGTTTCAGTGATATTCGAAGCAAATGATTAAAAAACTAGGCAAAAAATGGATTGTGAAAAAGTTAGACAGAATAAGGACACATAGTTGGGAAGTTTTCGTTCCCTATACTATGGGACAAAAATGTACAAATTAAATTTTGAGTAAAATTTGTTCCCAGAATGGGGGGAACTTTATCACATAGTATGTGAGCCAACATGTTATTTTTGGATGAATTATAGATTTAGGTTAACTTGTGCTATGTTTTTGAATGCATAGATGTGATTTTATGGAAATATGGTCTTTTAACAAAGTTTTACTATGTCTCTTAAGTTTCTAATGACATAAAAAGAAATTAAATAATTTTGACAACTATAACAAGAGATATATCTAAAATAATCCAAACCATACCAATTTACAAGTCAACAACCATTGTTGCATTTCAAGATAAATTTTTGTGGTCTAGAGGTAGAATCAAGTTTCAAATTCTCATAAACAATTTAGGTCTATGTGCTTAGTTTATTACCCCTTCAAAATTACCCTAATTGAATATCTCTAATCCATGTTATAAGCAAAATACTCATTGTTAGTCACATAGATCCTACACTATAATTCCACAACTCACTTCTTTATCTACATTTTCTTCATTTATGCACACTATTCTATCAAATTCAAATTTATATAAAACTTTAAAATCAATTATACATTTTTGTAATTTAACCAAGCATATGCACACACATATAAAAAACTCCCTTAACTTTTTAAAATGACCAATTTGCTTTACTAGCTCCTATATTTGATCTTTCTTTTGTTTTTGCTAATTTCTCCAACGAAAGCACATCATAAATACACACCAATATCTAATTCCATTCAATATTTTAGCTTCCTTTGTTTAAAATAAATAGATGATTAAAATTGAGCCAAAATCTTATATCACCTAACTTGGTTTTCTTGTACTTTGCTATTACTCCCCCTTCTTTTTCTTAATCTCTTATGGGATAGATTTTAGTGTTATGAAGTAGGAAATTTGAAGTATTTGTGTGATTTTAGCCTTGAATAACCTGCCATCTTTCCATTTTATATGAATGAAAATGTGCTTTAATCTAACAACCCAAATGGGGTTTTTCATGTTCCAAATGGTATCAACTATGCTCTAGACCCAATTGGGCCAAACTATGGTAGTTGTAATTATCCCTATAGGTACCTATATATCCATATTTGAACTCTAATTGTAGAAAATACTATGTTCATGTTCATTTCATATATCAAAACTATACTTATATTATACCATTTGCACATGTACATAATTATGTAAAAATATATCTTCTCTAGTGAATAAACATATATGCACAATTCATAAATAATTTATACAATTTGCTCATGTAAGCAATCACATGACCAGATACACCATCTCTAGTGTATACACTCGTATACATAATCTCATATAACATTACAATCATATACTTTAACAAGATTTCTATAATTGAGCCTATATCACTGTAGATCTGTATTTTAGCATGCTAACATGTGACATCACATACATTTAATCATGCCATTTCAATTAAGTAATAATGCATACCTATTTATAAACTTGCCATATAATATGCTTCATTCCCAATGTTTTCGAATGTAATCCCATTGCATACTTAGTAAGTAATATCTTGTTTTATCAATCATTTTTTGTTGTTTCAATACTTTGCTTCACATTATCCTTGTGACTACACATTTGGCGTAACAACATATAGGCATGACATATAGCCATTAAATCATATCATATTCTTGTTATCATAGATATATAAGTAAATAGTAATTTACCTTAGCTTACAATTTCTATGTACTTATTCAACTTTTGATCATGCCAATTGCTTTACACTATGATATTATTAAATATTTAATGTATGTGTCCCTCATTATGTGTTGTTTCTATGTCAAGATATGCTCTATAATTATTATACTATATTTTTAGTTTCTGTAACATCATAAGGTTATTCAATGATGAGGACTAGCTCATCCTTGTAATAGAATAGCATTAATATTGAGTTCTGTCCTCGATTTTGACATATTTATAAAATAGTTTTTTGTTGGTTTTTACATAGATTTTCCTAGAGATTTGAAAAGAATTAGTAAAATGTTAAAATTTGGTCCTTCTCTTTGTTAGACGTCTATCTATCATATAAGGAAGACTATTTGTGGCCACTTTCTTTAAGGGCTATCTCCTGGCAAATGGCTTATCCAAACCATATAAGATTACCCATAGCTTGATGAAAGATGCATGTCTATGGTGGTTTTTTAGATTTTCCCATAATTTCAAACATTCAAAATAGTGGATAGGGATCAAATCTAAAAGATCATATCAATACAAATTTTAAGTATTTTAACTCATAGATTTAAAGGGATTAGAGTTGAGAGCAATCTTAAATTCTTTGCTCGATATTTAAACAAAAATTGGTTTTTCCAAATGGGATTCACAGTTGGGAAAGAACATAGCAAACTTTTGAGAGCGAGAAAATATAATTCTCCATTCTTGGAAATCTACAAGATCAAGCAATATTTTTCAAATGAAAATTCATACTTATTTTATTGAATTTGGGAATCAAGGATTGAGGCTCGGATTGTACTTTTCAGAGTTAAAGAATTAAGTTCTTCAGGGTAATATTCTAGGCTTTAATCTCGCTCAATTATTTTAGGCCATGATCATGTGTTAAGGAAATTTATATGGTACTTGCGATGTCGTGATTGTCATGAGAAACTTAAATCTGTTCTTTTGCTTTTATAATTCTATGATTGCATGAGAAAACTGAATTCATTTATTATTCGACAATGGCATGTTTATGGTTTGATTATCACCATTAATGCATCATGAAGTCCTTAATTTAATTTCTATTTGTGTAATTATTTGTTTTTTTTAGTATGATTTAAAAGTTTCTTTAGCATTATAATTTAGTTTTTGGCATATTTTTGGTTTAGGATACGTATGACTAGAATTATGTAGTCTATGTTTTGAATGATTGATGGGAAAAAGGCCCGACTGATGCTTTCAGTCACAGCAATAGACTTAGTCGATCATAGTGATCGATGGGACATCTCAACGCCTTTGTTTTGTCCCATCTCTGCCTTGTTTTATGTTATTCCCTCTTTTACCTTAGCCATTTGTCCCCTTTACTTGGCATTTTATGCCTAGTTCATGCATATTTTGTATATATATGTTTATTTGCATATTTAATTGTATTTTAATGCAATTTTTACCTTTTTTCACATGATTGATATTTTGTTCATTTATTTTTATTCCACAATGCTTTCTTATGTTATTTTAATTTATTTTTTGATTTATTTTTTGATTTGTTTTTCTTTGAGAAATTATTTGTCATGCATATAAAGACTTCTTTTGGAGATTAATTGGCCCTAGAGTGAAAGTATTTAGAAGGCTTTGTTTCTGTCCCTTGCATTTATTTTATGCCTTTCTTCTATTTTGCTTTGTTTATACTTTCCTTGTGAGTTATTTTATTTGGTTATTTTTTGTACTTTATTATTTATTTCAAATGTATTAAACTTTGTTGGATTCAATATTTAGTTAAAAAGTGTTTTTTGGCACATTAATGGAAAATTTACTTCTATTTAATAGATTAGGTTTCTTCGATAAAAATAGACCAATGTCCAATTTTTACCCAAAAACCATATGGTGAGAAAAATCCCTTTTGTACATATGTATAAGGTAACCACTATTCCCAAAATTAAATAATTACCTGGATTTATTTATGTCATTTTATTTTTCTATTGGATGATTTGCTTATGTAATAGCTTAAATAGTTGATTTAATTCTTTACTTCTTTATCACTTTCTTTCTTTTATTGATATCTTTACTTACTTTGTGCAATGCATTGTGTGAGAAGGGAAATAGTGGATTAATAATAAAAATCTCATTACAAGCAACATTTAAGCATATTAAACTAAGAGTGATGTCCCAAACATGAATCTCTATTAGGGTACCAAGGGTCAGATTCACTTTCCCAACATTTTGTTTGGTGGCAATTCCATGATTCCTACCTCTTAAGCCCACTTAGACACTTTCATGGGTTGACCATTAATAATAAAATTAGGCCTAAACTCTTTTCTATTGTGAAGTTTCCAATTTATGAGTTATGTAGGCCTTATTTCTATCTTAGATCTTAAAGGTGGATCCCTAAGAATCAAACCAAAATAGAGCTGGTTTCAACACACGTCACATATGTATTTTAACATTACCTAATGCATAATATTTTTCGAAAATGAACCCAGCCCACTTTAATGGCTTTATTATTATTATTATTATTATTATTATTATTATTATTATTATTATTATTATTAGTACTACTACTACTACTACTACTACTACTACTACTACTACTACTACTACTACTACTACTACTACTATTATTATTATTACAATTATTTATAGGTTTTCACCCTGCCGCTTGACCTAACATTTGCTTAGAGAACCAGCTATGGTTTTCATTTCTAACTATGTATTCTTTAATAGAAAAAAATTAAAGACATTGAACATAGTTGAAAGAATGATTCAAAAAAGGAAACAAGTAAAATACTAAGAAATAGGTTAAGCGTGTATTAATGCTACAATTACTGAGACAATGAAATAGAAATTATTGAATAAAATACAGAATGTAGGCAGTATGTATAACATATGAAAGTAAGAATAAAAGTAAAATTTGTTAATTGAAATGGAATAAGATAATAATAATAGATATAATGTCAAGTAGGTGTGAGGAAATAAATTCGATATAGTGAGTACATAAAAAAATAAATATCCACCCAGCAGGGGTGAAATACGATAAAAGAATGGAATAATAGTAAAATCTAATAATAAAAACTAAATCAAATAATAAATAATGAAATCAAAATTAGGTAAAATTTGAAAGTATGACATATGATTAACTTTGATTAAAGCATAAATTTAATGATAGATAATCAAAGGTAAATATGAGGCTAAATGAATTTTGTAATGACAAATGCTAACATGTATGTAACACGAGTAAAATAGTAATATGATGCAAAAAAAAGAAAGAAATAAGAATGATAAATTAACCACATGAATATGATATTAGTGAAACAGAATGGGAAATAACATAATAAGTAAAAACTAACAACAAAAATAGACTTCCAAAAAAGTAGAAAATAAATTAAGATTAAGATACAATAGAGAAAGATAAAATATAAGTGAACGATGATGAGGAATCGAAGTATCTTAACATGAATAGTAAATAAATTAAGGCATGCAATAATTTAAAATTAAAGATGAAAGATAAAAAAAAGTCAGGAAGGATATAATAAAAAATAGATTTTAATTATAATAAAAGGATAAAACATAGATAAGTAATAGAAAAAATTACATATATGCATGTTTGTGAAATTTATTAGTTGGATATCCACCATTAGACATTTTATGCTTATCATGTAGTTATTTACTATGCGCAGTTACTTGAAGGAATAAATAGGAGTTCGAAGGGACAAGCATTGGATAGTAAATGAACTTGAACCTAATGTTGGTCAATTAGACATAATAGTATACACTTGTATACTAGTTGTAAACTAGTTGAATATTATATGTGTACAATCATATGGGAGTTTAGACTAATCAAAAGAATATTTAAAAAGTAAGAACACATGAAAAGGTTTATGAATTATAGTGTATATATATTGACCAAACTATAAACTAGCGTGTACTTAGGAGATTTTAACGAAATAATAATAAAGTAATGTATAAAGTATGCATTTAAAAATGAAACTATAGGTACTATATTAAAGGCTAACCAATATATATAAAACATAACATGAACCGAATATGAAATGAATGAAATAAGTA
>JBBPFJ010001246.1:0-18548 GCA_037975025.1 Excoecaria agallocha | reverse complement strand
GATTTCCGGGTATCTGTCACTTCTGGGGCTCGATAACCAGCAGCACGTGAAATTGGAGGGGCTAATGAGCCCATTATAATTGATAAGCCGAGGTCAGATACACATCCATACTGTCGGGAGTTGAGGAAGATGTTTGAGGATTTGATGTTTCCGTGGACAAATTTCCCGCCATTCTCTGCGTGGATACGAGCAATTCCTCTTGCTGCGCCTGTTGCAATTCTCATTCTGGCATCCCAATCTAGGGGGATATGCTCGCCCCCTCTTTTACCTGCAAAATTAAGGTGCATCAAGGTTGCTATGCCCCGCAAATCTTGCTAGCAACAATTAAAGAGCAAATGGATGACTTCTAGCCAATTATGGTAGTATTATAGAATGATCCAAAAAGGATGTTTTAGCGTCATGCTCACGAATCAACAGCGCTCTCTTCATTTGAAATACTAGTTCATATTTCTTTTCCAAAAATACACTGCACACCTAAGGCCAAGGCATACCATCACTTGTTCACAAAACAACTTCAAAATAGTGAAAGTGCATTGGTACTAAGGCAACGGACATGTTTCAACAAGAATCTACCATGGATAACATAAAAGTGAAATTATATACTTTTGAATATTCTAAACTAGAACTTCACAGGGATTCAATTGTAAAAGGATTTTTCTTTAGTTTAACCCAAAAGAGTGCTCAATTTCTAATATAAACATTGAGAGCTACAATAAAAATCAGCAGAATATGTTTCCATCTCTTTCAACTATATGAACATCAGGGTCCAAAAGAAGGATTGCAATCACAAGCATTTTTAAATATGATAGTGAATAAAGTTCCAAAATTACGACTCAGGGATATCATATAAAGCAACATACCATGTAGAATCGAAGAGACACTTCCCTGACTGTAATATTCGTACACCATGAGCTTCTCGTCTTTGGAATAGTAATAAGCCTTCAGTTCAACCACATTCTCATGCCTAATACTTCCAACTATCTGCATCTGCTGTTCGAAATCCCGCTTGCTGACACTCACTTCCTTCAACCTCTTCACTACAACTGTGGTTGCATCCTCCAGTGTTGCTTTATAAGCCATACCAAATGTACCCTTCCCCAACACCTCAGCAGAAGCTCTCAATAAATCCTCCAAATCAAAAGCATAGTTACATCCCTCGAAAAACACCAATCGATTATTATCATCCTGAGTCCTTGACACCACTTTCTCTGGTGACATTTTGCCCTTCTGCAAGTTGCCTGAGAACTCATCCTTGTTCTTCTTTCTTGAGCAACAAACAACTATCAAGAAAGCAAATGCCACAAACCCCAAAACACAAGCAGCAATAATAATCCCTAACAATGCTATTTCGCCAAGCCCCCTATGGTTCTTCGATTTTGGATTAGGCATAGTGGTAGGAGCCAAATCAGGTGAAGCATTAGGAGCAGAAATTTCAAATGATATATTGTTACCGTAAAACACAGAATTAGGGAATCTTCTTAGTGACTTAGGTACACTACCAGAAAGATTGTTGTTGGACAAGTTTATCTGTTGCAAATTGGGCAAGTTAAGATCAGGGATCTCACCAGAAAGTGAATTGTTTGCAAGATTCAAAGCAGTAAGGCGAGTTAAATTTGAAAGCGAAAGAGGAATGCTCCCATTAAATCTATTGTTGGACAAATTAACAATAGTAAGATTATACCAAACAGAGAAATCAGCAGGCAGTGGCCCAGATAAGTTGTTATATTGAAGATAAATGAAAGATAAGTTCTCGAGATTATAGAAATCACTAGGAAACAAACCGCTAATGAGATTAGATCTAAGGCTCAAAGTCTGCAGAGCTGAAAGACGGCTGAGAGTATTTGGTGGAATTGGACCTTGAAATCCAACACCAGGCAATCTCACGGCTATTACACGAGACCCATCTTCGCTGCAAGTAATTCCAGTCCAGTTGTTGCAAACAGGAGAGCTCTTGTTCCAGTTCAATGAGCGTGAGTGAGGTAAATTGCTAACAAAATCAAGTAAAGCTTGCTTATCCTCTACTGGGTCTGCATACACGATAAATAAACCCAAACCCAGAAACAGGATTGAAGAAAAGATGTGCCCAGCTTCCATGGAAGCTAAAACTCTAAGCCAAAAACGAGCTGTTTCTGCTGAGTTTCTTTTTTCCCCTTCTTTTCCCTGCAAGATGGTATATGGGTTTAGGCCCAGAAAAGAGAAAAACAATAAAATAAACAATACAAATTTAAAAAATTGAAAGAAAAGGTACAATTTTTTGATTTAAAAATTGAAACAGAGAATGTGAAGAAATGAGGGAAAACAGCAAAAGCCAGATTCCAAGATGATTGTCGGAAAAAGAAGAGACGACTCTGGTTTATTTAAAAAACATTAAAGAATGAGCCTTTACAGGCTTTGAAGAGTGTGGCCATGGTCAAAAAGGTGAGCTTACTAATTTCAAATTCTTGTTGGAAGCAAAATCCCAGCTCCTCTTTTTGTTCTTTGCTTTAACTTTCTTTTTGGCTCAATTGATGATTCCCCAAACAGAATAAGCCACCTACTTTTGTCACTTTGATCTCCAAGAACCAAACTCCAAACTCCACTTAGCTACAGATCCAATAGTGCAAAAATTAAAATAATAATAACTACTAATCAACCATTATTAACATAAAATTATAGAGATAGAGGTGTAAAAAATCGTACAGGTTATGATTTCTTTGAGCAGAAAGTGCTGATTAAAGTAGCATGAGCACGAACTTCACAGTCAAAAATCATTTAAAACCTCCCATTGAGGGGAAACAAAAAGTCAAGAAATTTGGTGGAGCTAATTATTCTTATTATAAATACAACCAACGGCTATATTTTATAGTGGCGGTTACGACGGCGGCCAGCGGCGGAGGATAAGTAAAGGTGACGGGAAACCACCAGCATTAGTTGTAGTGTGAGAGTGAGAGTGAGAGTGAGAGTGAGAGTGGTGGAGGAATAAGTGGCGGGATGATGACGTGGCAGAATGTGGGGCCCGTCATTAACTAGATGAACTGTATAGAAAAGCATGTCATAGGATTATGCGGTGTCGTTTTCCCTTTGTATGGTTGGGTTAAAAGTGGGGTCCACTTTATGCAGTGATACATTGTTGATGGGTTAAGTAAAGATGACCGTCGATTTATGAGGTTTTTTTAACAATGGGGCATGTTTGACCATTGGATCATATTGGGTAAAGTGAGATTTGTCTCGTCCATGTGTCACATGTTTGATGGTAACTACTCATTGGCTTTGTTGGGCACGATAATTTTTTTTTCTCGGAAATAAATCAATTTTAAATGTGTGAAAAGGTAATATGTATAACTAATTTTAAACTTTTGAAGTAAAAATTCTAATTTGTTAAAGGAAAATTGCATTATGGATTTCTGAAGTTTAATATATTTGTTTACATTAATTTTTTATAATTTAGAAAAATGAAATTAAATTTTCGTATTTTTTAAATTACTTGCGTTAGATTTAATTTAGACGGAACTCATATATCCAAAATACACGTTTTGTTAAAATCTCATAAATAAACTTAAAATGACCATGATATCTACCAAAATATAAAAAAAAATTAAAAACATACAAAAAGTGTTAACTTCTTTTTATTTATTTTTTATATATTTATAGATTTTATAGTCATTTTAAATTGAATTCAAACCATATTAACGTATCACATCTTTCAATTTCACCTATTCAGTTTAAATTAAATTTAATGCTAGTAACCTAAAAAGTACATAGATCTAATATCAATTTTCAAAACTATATGGATCTACTATAAAAAAAATGTTAAAGTTTAAGGTTATAACGTATTTTTTATTTATTAAATTATGATAATTTTGTATTATATTCATACACCTCATTGACTCTGAAAAAAAAGGTAGATTTGTTTCCTTTAAGTGAATAGACAAAAACAAGAAAAAAGTTTGTAAAGGGCATTTTGAAAGAAAAGAGAGTTTGTATCAATGAGATAAGAGATGAAAACTTTATAAAGAGATTCCTCTGCTGCCTTTGCCTTACACATTCTTTACATTCAAAATTGCAAGGCTATTAATTTTATAATATAATAAGAACAAAAAGAAAGCGAAAGATGAAGAATTAGCTGGAAGATTTTAAATTCAAAAAAATAACAAAAATTTTTATGGCTCTTTTATCACACTGCTTCTTAAATAATGGCCTATCTTATCTACTCATTGTTGGTTGAAACTTTAAATCTGGTCCCAACTCCCATCAATGTGACTAAAGTTGGATCCAATGTTAACCTAAATAAATTATCATTCAATCAATTCAATTTGATTCTTAATCATATTACTATCAATTAATTTATACCGAGAGAATAAATGTTTGTTAGCAAATTCTCAATAAATCTACTTTACAATGATTATTGTTAATCAATCAATAATAATATGAAAATTTTACTTTCATAATTAACCAACCAGATTCGAACTGGATTAGTCGAATATTGTAGACATTTTCAATGTCAATACTTAGAAAAGTTCCAATGGGAAGATAGGATTTGGGTGTTCATAGGATATATACATACCTGTTTTTTTTCCTAAGATATATACATATCTCCTTGTTGGTTGGGGTTGAATTTATACTTTTGGCTGCATTCTTTTTGTAGTGGCAACACTAACAAAGGTCAAACGATAAGAGTATGCAAGTTGGGCTATTTCCAATTGATGGATTTTTGGCCTCTTCTGCTCTAGATTGGGGATATCCAAGTGGCCCTAGCTAAGTATTTTGCCTTTGTAGCCACCCGTGGCAACATAATTTTTGGGAATAATCCATTGATTTGGTATGGCTTATTCTATATGGGCCATACCAAAATAGAAGGATAAGAGTTGAAGTTATTTCTAAACTATTAAAAAAATAATATAATTTATTTTTATTTTAATATTTTGAGAGATAAAATATCAACTATTTTCAATAATTTGAGAATAAATATTGATCATTTTTTGTCCATATTTATTCTCAAATTATAAAAAATGTTACATATTTACCTTTTTTAAAATAATTATGGTAAATGTAAAAATTTACTATGAAATTGAACAAGGTTATCCGGCAGTGTGTCTAAAATGATTATAATTATTGCAATCGTACTTCAACAAATCATAGTGGCGCAGCGGAAGCTTGGTGGGCCCATAACCCACAGGTCCCAGGATCGAAACCTGGCTCTGATATAGAGAGGCTTCTGCAGGAAATTTTTGTTTCCTTTATTTTTTTCCCCTCCCAATATTTTTATCAACCTGTCTTAAATTACATAATTTTTAAATAAAATTTGTTTTTAAATTGACGAGGAAAAAAACAATTTCTCGTTGACCATAAATAATTAAATAACAAACAGATATATTTAGAACTTCTGATGGGAAAATGAGTTCCTCGTACATCAACTTCTACGCTACAATGGAGAAAAAAATATCTCCATTAGTTTAAGAACTAATAAGCAATCATAATCATTAATCAACATCATATAAGGTGATTATGATTTTTATTTAACTTTAGAATTAGAACTATAAAATACAAACAGTGACTGAACGTTAAGGTGAATATCAAGGTTAATGATATTCACGTTGTTAAATTTATACTATAATAATGTTCAGTTATATAAAAAAAATATTTCAATCTTTTAAATATTACTATTAAAATCAATTTTATTGAAAAACAATAAATTTAGTACCAAAATATTGATGTCATATGTTTATTTATAATATTTCAAAACATATCAAGTGAAAATTTTCAAAATATGTTACTTAAAATATTCTAAATTGACGTGACTTACTGCATCGGAATTTCAGTAACTATTTATAATTTTTCAGTTAAAATGACTTTAATTGTAATATTTAAAAAGCTGAAACATTTTTATAAATATTTTTTAATATGAATAAATGATTAGTAGAATATAAATCTAAATGACTGTCAATGAAATTAACAAGAAGGGACAACAGAGAGTTGTAATTTGCCCGTCCATTCTTCACCAGGCTTCAAAGTAATAGGATTCTCAATGGCCGCCCCATCAACACAAAGCATTTGTTTATACTCTTCATCTCCAAAATCTACCATTGCCTTTGATTTCTTCTCCCATGGATTCCACACCACTAATTTCAACATTTAGAAATACCCAAAAAGAAAATGAAATTAAAAAATGAATCGGATAAAAATCAATTCAATTTTAATTAAAAGCAAAAATACCCTTAATGTCAATTAAAAAAATAATTGTCTCTAATATTTAGTTACATGCAATGTTATTTCTAATATTAATAAAATAGTAATAAAACCATTAATTTGACGTAATTTCGTCAAAATAATATAATTTATTCACATGAGATATTAAAAAACGAAATACGGTTAAATTAACGGTATCGTTATTTCAAAAGCGAAATTGCATCATTTTGCTAACTTTAGCAACAACATTGCATCCAACCAAATATTAGAGGCAAAATTACTTTTTTTTTTTGATAAATATTAAGGGTATTTTTGCACATTAAACCTCAATTAATAATCAGCTAACGAAGCTTACCGACATCCAGAAGCCCTTCTTTTCGAATAAGAAATGTCCGTTTTCTTTCGTGATCAAATATGGCAACCACATCAGATGAGCTAAGATATACACGATCCACCTATGATTACAGAATAAATTACTATTATTTTATAAATACGAAACTAATTGTAAAAGTTAAACAAATACCTCAGATTCAAACGTTAAGGTATCTCCTTGTTCTGTGAAGCGTTCCTTTTGGCATAAATTGTCAAGATAATCAAGAGTCTCCAATCCTTCTATCCTCACTTCACTGTTACCACAAATATTTATTTATTTATTTTAGTATTATACCAAATAAATTCTTAAAATTATTTATTTGACTCTAATCCCGCGGATAATTCACTGAAATAAAAAAAATTTATTCTATTAAAAGTTTAAGTTTTCAATACCTTATATCAGAAATGGAGATATATGTATGATAAGCTATGGAGAAATTGAATGGCTTGCAATTGATATTCCTAATTCTGGACAACAAAGTTAGGTTTCCATCTGCTGACAAAGACACCCTCAGCCTAAATTCAAAACTGAAAAAGAAAAAAAAAATAGTTTGTTAGTAATGATTTTTTACAATAAAATATTGATAATTTAAATGCTTATATTTAAAAGGGCAAACCGTCCCATTTCAATCCAAATATTTAAAGGTACTAAATGCTCATATTCAAGAGCTCTAATTTTAGATACCGAATAACATGTATATATATATATATATATATATAAACAGAATAATACCTATGTGGCCAGATCTTGAGATCTTCATCAGAAGGTTTAAGCAGCAAATCAACAAATTTGGCATTGGAATCATTGGGAGGCAATGGTGGTGGATTCCCATCAATCACCCACATCTTCTTCCTTGCAAATCCATGTTGCTCTAAGGCCCCTCTATTTCCAAACTTTAACATCATTTCAAATTAATTATTAAAAAAAAAAAACTCATATTTATTTAATTCTAAATAATAATAATAAATCACTCTATAAATTTAACAAATTTTGATCCAATTCAATCTGCTCGTAAAAATATAATCCGAATACGACTCTATCTGTATATTTTCTGAATATGTAACTTATATTATAAACACAGAAGTATAAACCTGAGGAAAGCATATTGGAATTCCTCCTCGGACTGGATGTGGGGCCTTGAAAATTGCCTAAAAACCACAAAATGAAAACAGACAAAAATCATAGATTATCGCAAAAAGGATATGAAATTGAAAAGAATTAACTAAAATCTAGATTGAGTCCATTCATATTCCAAACTAATAATTCTATATATACTCCAAATTTTTAATCTTTAAATTTGGACAACTTCGAATTTCTAACCGAATATTATTAATATTAAACACCTTTTTCTATTTGTCTGACATTATTTTACTAATAAGGATGATCACGAGGCGGAATGGGTTTTAACGAATAAATTCATAAACTCCATCTAGAGAATAAAATTCCACATAAAAAGCAAAAGAAATGAAGAAAAGCAATCAAACTACCTTACTGCTAGTAAATAGCAATTCTTCTCCTTGGTCGGTCTTCCATGAAAGAACCTGTCCTCCATACAAGCTTACCTGTATGAACAAAACTGCTACTTAATCACCCAAATCAAATTAAAAAAAAAATAATAATAATAAAAACGCAAATAATAATAATAATAATTTTGTTTTATTACCTTAACAGAAGCTCCTCGAGCATTACGAAGCAAAACCAGATCAATTCCATTTCTATCTTTTGTAACTTCAGCTGCTACTCTCTGATCCTCAGCATTAGAATTCATCATGAAAACAAAATAATATCAAAATTCAACAACATACCCACAGTTTCTTTCTTTTTTTCTTTCTTCCTATATATTTCTCTCTTATATCTATAAATACCCCAAAAAGAACCTGAGTTCTTTTTTCCTATTTGAGCAGATTTCTCGTGACAAACCTTAAATATCCCGTGAATGGAAAACCAGAACTCAACTACCAGTTCTTAACTACCTTAATTATAACTTACTTGTTCTATTGGTTTTCCCACTGTGGACCAAAAACTGGAGATTAAGCGTACCAAAATTGCATCGATCAAATAAAAAATTGTTTCAAAAATGAAACATAAGTAGTCAAGATTGGATCACTAATCTTCTGACAAAAATTAAATGTAGAGAAGAATTTTTATATACGAGAATTGAAGTTTTGTAAATAAAGAAAAGTTGAAGGGTCATCATATACATATATATTAGGTATTGAAGATACCCAAATAATAATAATAATTATAATAAAAAAAAACAATATCCCACTTGCGTATGTAAACAAATCAGAAAGAAAGAAAAAAGAAGAAAAAAAAAAGCACAAGATTGTTGAATTTGTAATGATGCGGACTCGACTGTTACCAGAATTAACGATTAACTACCTTTGAAATATTTGATAGTTATTTATAATTTGAAAAAATTATAAAGCTCACGTATATAATTGTGTCATTTTTCCTAAATAAATAAATAAAAACTTGAATTGGTTTTGATTTATTTTTTTCATGTTGACTCTTTAAATGAACAATTTGCAATCCTGAAAAGTCAAAAATTGTACATTTATTAAGATTTGGAATAAATAAATTTATCCTTAACCAATTGAATTCTTCATATTTTGATCAACTCAAAGTCCACATAAAACATATAAATCCTGAATATTTAGGAGGCAGGACCCCACAAAATGGGAAATCATGGCCATGAATTTAAAATTAAGGTGGCCATAGTCTATGGCCACTACAACTAATTAAATTCCAATTTATTTCATAAACCTAGAAAGAAAATACCCCACAGAACATTATTGGTAAAAATCAATTTACAAATACTATTTTCTATTTCAAAAATAATAAGTATTATCTAAAGCCTGTGATCTCATGCTCGAATTATAAGAATACCATGAAATTTTGGTACAATTTTATATAAAATAAGAATACTAGCATTTGCGGAAAAATCTATAATTTGACTAAATACTACGAGAATAGCCAAAAAGTGAATTCATAATTGAAAAAAATGTGGCGTGTACACTTTGAAAACTACTCTGGAAATTTGCTAATTTACGTGAAGACATGGTGAACATAAAATCAATTCTCCCATAATAAAAATAGACTAGTAATCCACCATCTTTCATACCTTAAAAGTGTTGGAAAAATTTTATAGCACACCCCATGAGCTCCAACAATTAGTTTGTAATTGTCCAAATCATTATTTATAATAGTAATATATTTTTATAAGCAATATACTTTTTTTCATATTTAGAGCCGAATACATACTACAATTAGAGGTGAGGAAAAAATTCCAAAATTTTGATTAACCAACAAACCAATCTGAAACCGAACAAATTTTTAGGTTAACAGAACTAAAAATTTAGATTTATGGTTTTACTTTTAAAAATCGACAGTTAACCGTTAACTAATAGTTAACCGATATATATATACATTTTATAAATTATATTTTAAATTTTATATTTATATTTTTCAATATTTGTGTAATTTATAAATATTATGATATATAACTCATAACTTTCTAAAATATTATTATAATACATATTTTTAGTAAATAAACATTAAAATTATCTTTTTATTTTTATTTTTATTATTATTATTATTATTATTATTATTATTATTATTATTATTATTATTATTATTATTATTATTATTATTATTATTATTATTATTATAATCAGTACTCTGTTGTGAGTTTCATATTGATAAAACTTAGATTATCAAACCTCTCAACGAGTTGGAGGAAAGGAGATCCGATCGTCACGTGAAGACCTACAAAAGCCTTGCCTGGTCGGTCTGGGCGAAAGTACTCCGAAGTTTAAGTCAGAGACTTAGAGTTAGGAGAATTCTAGGGAGAGATTGAGTTCTCACAATAAGCGTACCTGAACCCACTATTCATTGGACCATTTATAGAGGATGTGGGAGCGGACTTGAGTGCCTAGAAAGAGCTACAGAGGTGTCAGAGTAGGAGAGCAGCAATGTGACAAGAAGCAGGTGAGAGGCGTGGGCTTGGCTGTACAATGCCGAATTGACAAGACAACAGGTCCCATAAATCTGATTGGACCAGCGCTGCTGTTCTTTATCGACGTGTGGCAAGGTTTGATTGGTGCATCTGAAGCGTTGTTTGGCATAAATAGGTAACCTTCATAGGTGATTTTTCGCTCTTTATTGGAATTTCAGGAGAAACTCTGTCAAAAATTTTCTCGCTTTTCTCCGATTTTTCGACTTCAAGAATCTTTTAGACCTCATAATCGTTTCTCTGAGTAAGTGAATTTAACTTTCGCGTCTCATTTTGCTTGTGTTTTTTTCCCTTTTAAGTCCTCTAGTTTTAAGCTCTCGACTTTGGTCGAAGTTAGGAACTGTCTTACTTCTCCCTTCTTGGAGATATGGCATTTAGCGGTGATCAATCGTTGGACAGGAGTTTTATGGAGCAATATGAGGGTAAACCTGCTGCAGGGACACGTTTCGTCTTGTCTGAGGGCGAGGTGTCAAGAATAAAGGCAAAATATGGATTGCCAGAAGACGTGCAGGTGATGAAAAGTCCCGACTCAATGACGGTGATAGATGGTCCCTTTGGTACGGACCAGAACGAATGATTCATTTGTCATTTGTGGAGTTTGGATGGGGGGCTCAAATTTCGCTCGATGCTTTCGAGATTAGCGTTCTCAAAGGTTACAGGCTCGCACCAAATCAGTTGAAACCTAATGCATGGAGGGCTATAACTTGCTTTAAGATAATTTGCAAGAACAAAGGGGTGGTCCCGACCCTTGATCTTTTCATGCACTTTTTTCTACCTATCTAGCCGCTCAGAGGGAACGAAATATTATTTTACCAGCAGGTCAAAGAAAAAGTTGATCGGGCTCCCCTTTTTCATGAAGGGTTACAAGGATAAGTTTTTTCTCATAGAAAGAGCGGGGGGTTTTGGTGTGCTGATCGCTCAATAAGATAATGCAATATCTCTGGGAGACTGAGCGGGTGGTGTACGTCTGTATGCCCTTGATATCAAGAAGTTAAATATTGCATTGAACATACCAGAGTGTCCATACGACTTTGATTGGCTGTTGTGCATTAGCGATAAGCCAGAAAGCATTCTAGAGGGAGAAGGCGCAAAATGTGAGCAGTAGTGAACACCGCGAGGAGCCTATAATGTTATTTGTTAGCTATGTACTGCAGTTGTAGCGAGTAGAGTACTGGCCCTTTTCTTCTTTCTCTCTTCTCTTTTTTTCACAGCTGCAATGGCTGACGGAAGAGCTACGAGAAACGGATTAACCAGAGCTGTGGTAGTAATTTGCAGCAAAAAAGATTGTAACTGGGAAGAAGCATGGTGAGAAAAGGAAGAAGTTGCTGTCTTCCACGGAGATTGAACAGACGAAAAAACTAAGGCGTGGTTTGAGTAAGTCTCCTCGACGTGAGGGCTCTTCAAAGGGCACAGAGTCCCCCATTACGGAGCCATCAGCAAGCTCTGTAGATGTCTGCGCAACGTCGGATCCCCCAACCTCTTCAGCTTCGGTGGGTCATTTTTATTCGCAAAAGAGGAGGCTTAGACTTGAAGATGAGTCGCCATCGCCTGAAGACACCTTCCCTATTTTTGATCCTCCTGCTATCCTTATTCCGAGTGGATCTATTGAGGAGGTAGGCAGAAGGGCAAAAGGCAAAGAGGTAGCTCCGAGCGACATGGCCAGTGAGGAGCCTAGGGTGAGGCTCAAGCATGGGGCTACCTTTATAAAGGATGCACTGAAGGAGCGCTTCGGGAAGAAGTATTCTATCTCCAATTCTTGCGTGGCATCCTTCATTTGCTGGGGTCTCCTTGAACAATATGATTTTCAAGCAATATGCGCTGATAATACTTTACAGACCGAGTTTAGGGGATTCCAAATCACAGGCTTAGATGTTTGTATCATCATTCTCATTCTCATATTTCAATGAGCCGGACCTTGCTTTCTTTACTTTGTTGCTTATTTTGGATTTTGTTTGTGTTCAAGTGCTCAGGCGAGGTGCGCGCCTTGAGGGTCAAGCCAATTATTTCAAAGCAAAGTGGAAGGACAACGTTCAGGAGAAGGAGGGGCTGAAGAATAAGCTTGCAGTGGCTACCCAAGAAAGTTTAGATCTGAAGGCGAATATCCTTCATCTGACCAAGGCGACAACAGAGCTGAGCGCTATGCAGGGGAAAGTTATCAAGCTAGAGGAGCAACTTGAAAGGGATGGTGCTCATTTATGATGGCTCGAAAAGGATAATAGTAAATTGGCGGCAGATTACTATCGCACTTCTACCGAGCATGACAAAGTTGTTGTCGAACTAAATGACTTGCGGAGTACCTCGAAGGCCAAGGAGCGCAGCCTTGTTAGCAAGCATGCTAAGGAGCTGGTGTCCCAGAGGCGTAGCCTCATCGGTGAATAGGACGAAGCTCAGGTCGGCGTCATCACGCACCTTAAACATGAGGTCGAGAGGTGCTTTCCTGGTGCTGCTTTTGATTGGATGGAAAACCCTGGTGCGCTGCCTGACCCGCCATCAGCTACGAAGAATAGGATTTGCCTGAGTACGAGGTGGACGAGGAGCCCGAGGGTGTGGCTAATCCTAAGGGTGAAGGCGGGACGGATGGCAAGGCTGCTCAAGAATCTCTTGCGGAGCTTGCAATCATGCCTCTTCATCCACCACCTCTTTTTTTGTTCCCCCTGTTGAGCTTTCGATCGCGGTATTCTCTGCTTCGACTAGTGTGGATCCTTCTCCTGTAGACCCCCCTACGACTTTGATCGCCGACCCAGTTGTTGCTCTGCCTGCTGAATTAGAAACCGAGATGATTCCTTAATGTTTTCCTGTGTACAGGAAAATTTATAATTATCAAAATTTGTGTGATTGTAGCGGATTTATTTTTGTTCGAATTGGATTTGGAACATTGATTCTACGCATTTCTATTTTGCTTTGTTCGTGCTATGATAGCTTGATTGAACTGAATGAACAAATAGTTGGGATATACTTCCTGAATAATCAAAGAGATCCGAGGTCACTTGATTGCTCACTTCCCGACATTTGTATGAAATGCATATGTTAAGCTCTTTCCAATGTCTGTAAGCACATGATCTGATCGGCTAGTGCAATCAGTCGGCTAGTCAGTTATGGTTGAGCTATTAAGCCGAGCGAATGATCCTGTGGATCTCGCATTTGCTTTCGGTATGTCGGGTGGGCTTCGTATATCGAGTTAAATAGACATGCATTTCGATCTGAGTCCTGGCATCATTTTTAACTCAGGAGAAGCAAGAGCGAGGCATTTGCGCATGATAGACTTGGATCCTCGCTCTTTCAGCTCGGGATTTGCATCGAGTGCGGCGCGTGGGCGCTATAAGTCTTTTATGCATGAAGTAAATTCATTATTTTTGACAATTCAAGTTACAGTGCTACATCATATACTTCTCGAGTATTTCAACATTCTAAGTCTTGGGAATATCTATGCCATCTAGGGTTTATAGCTTATAGGCGCTTACATCGAGGACTTTGGTGACTTCGTAGGCTCCTTCCCAGTTAGGCATTAGTTTTCCTACTCCAGCGTTGCCTGTCCCAATCTCGGCCTTTCTTAAGACTAGATTGCCAACGTTAAAGGCTCTAGGCCTTACTTTTCTGTTATGATATCTGGCGACTCTCTGCTTATAGGCAACACACTTTTCTTTTTTCTTCTACTAGATCCAAGTCCTGACGTGTAACGCCCCAGTCTTGACCCTAGTAGAAATGCGGGTGATTTGATGACATTATTGTTAGTTAATTAACAATTAATTAGCTAAGTGTTACTTGAGGTTCATGGGATATAATTGAAAAAAAAATAATAAAAAAATAATAAGATTTGAGGATTTAATTGTTATTAAAGTAATATATTGGGGGCAAAAAGGGTATTTTGTTTGGATGGAAAAATATTTTTGTGGATTAGGTGTTGGAAAAAAAAAGAAAGAAATAAGAAAGGGAAAGGTAGGTGACAGGTGAAGGGAAATTGGGGAGCTAGGAAGTGAGCCGCTGTTGCCGGCGACCTTTCACGTCGCCTCCGTTTTGGGCTACCTCCGGTCTCCTTTCTGTCACCGTTCTCCACTGTCGCCTCCTTTCCCCTTGGTTTTTCCTTCATTACGAATGCCTCACTCTCCCTCTTCGATGATCGGCGATGGCCTATCTCATCACCACCTACATCGACGAGTTCTTACTGCCTAAATGAGTCCGATGCCACCTTTTTTCTGTCATTTTTCATCGAAATCAAGTGGATCGGCAGCCAATACATCCGTAATTTTTGGCGTAGATCCAAGCCATGAACGGAGTCCTTTGAGCGCGTGACTACTGCCAATGGAATCCCTTCAACGGTAGCTATCTCGAGGTGGTTTTGGTCTCGCATCGATGAGGCTCCGGTTAAGTTCCGACGAAGCGCCGGTGAGCTTTCGACGAACGAAATAGTTGATGAAAATGAAGAAAATCGCAAGAAATAGGTATGTGACTATCAAATTTACTTTCTAAGAATTCAGTTAATTAATTCTAAAATTTGGTTAAGAAATGTTTTATTTCTTTGAATTAATGTTTGCGGCCATGTGATTTATTGGGAGTAATATATTTGCTAGTTAAGGTTTGGTTAATTTAGGATCCAGTTTTGAGTTTTAATATGTTGATGATGGTTTAAATTTAATATGTAAAAGAGGATGGTGATGACACGGTTGGTCGGATATAACCGAGTAAATTTACAAATAAGTTGATTCATTCCATTTGTTTCTCCAAGATTTGTCTTCATTAAGTTTTGTCAAATTGTTAATTTGCTTATAAAAGTAACGAGTTGAGATTTGCACACTTATTTAGTAAATTAAGTACATTATAGTAAATATAGAAATTTTCATATGCTTAAAGAATTGCGAAGGTACATTTTTGTGAACTAATTATGAATTTAAGTGAAGTTTAGTGCAATTGAATGATGTGTCCACAACTTAATGAGTAATATATTATAGTATTTAAGCAACCAAGAGCAGTATATTTACATTTGTATAAGTACATGGTAATATGTACTTATGAATGTTTTCTAGTGCAGTTTCCTGCTTATGAGTATAATTTGATTATATGAAAATATTATCATGTTTATAAATGGTTTATGTTTGAGTAAATACATGATATGCTCAAGTCACTTGTGTATACCCATGTGCATATACGTTCGTGAAAAAGATATTATTATTATTATTATTATTATTATTATTATTATTATTATTATTATTATTATTATTATTATTATTATTATAGGTATTCAATTATGTATCAATAATAAATAAGAATGCTCTTGATTAAACATGTTGATATTATAATGGCTAACCATAGAGGTTTATACCATGATAGAATTATGGGATTTGAATTGACATTATATTGGGATTACCGGCACACACATGGATTGAGAACGCAGGGTCACCCCAAGTGATCTGGTTCCCGGGATGCAGGGTTACGCCAAGTAATCTGATCCCTTAAATATTTAGTTTCAAGAGTTCACCACAAGATAGGGATGCAGGGTTATGCCAAGTAATCTGGTCCCATGAATATTTAGTTTCAAGAGTTCACCACAAGATAGGGACGCAGGGTTACGCCAAGTAATCTGGTCCCATGAATATTTAGTTTCAAGAGTTCACCACAAGATATGCTGCTGATATATGTATGAATGACTGGAGTAACTGGTATCATACCCTGTGTTGTACGGTTCCTTCGGTAAATAGAAATTACTTATTTATAAGAGTAATAGAATCAATTGTTGATCATAATATTCAAGCTAAATTAAGCAAGATGGTATGAATGATTAAGGGTTTTATGAAACCAATAAAATAAGCATGATAAAGGTATTAATTATATTATTAAATAAATTTTCATTAAATGTTAAATGTAAATATATGATAATATTAAACCGTATTTAAAGTACTATACGAGACTTTGAAATTGAAGAACTACGTGGTTCTGATTCCCTAAATGGAATACGTGGGAAGCTTGAGAAATTGACATCTCAGGTTCGAACCAAATTATGTTGATGTGGCATGTGCATATGGAAATCTTTGGGGTTTTGGATTATGAAGTTATGTAATAAATATCTATTTGTGTCAACGTAATGTAATGAAACGTAGCACATTAAATTTCAAGGATGACATAATATATGTATATGTGATAATGATATGTGGTTTGAGATAGTAATCAAGTTTTTGAAGTGCTATGCTTGTGAATGGAGAATTGGAGGTGGAGGAAACATAATTGGAGTGTGATTTTGAATAATTGCAGGTTTTAGTAGTATGATTTTAAACCATCATACTGCCAAAATTTATAAGAAAATTATTAAGATTGATTAAGCATATAATTGACTTAAGGAGACTAAAATGTATGTAAACATAGTACAAGCTTAAATTATCAAAGTAAGAAAAGTGTTATATTAAGTTAAAAGACTCAGTAAACATAATCTTCCGTGAATTGCTCTTCATCATGTTATGTTTACATGAAAAAAATCCACATATTATATATATAGAAACATAAAGTAGAAGAACGTAATGTCAAGATTATGTATAGGTATTATATTATTAATCTGTTATAAGTCATACATTTAATAACTGTGCATAGAAATACCTACAAGGAGAGTTATAACTAATAAGTAGTTTTTATAGTTACTTTTGTAACTAAAATTAATTTATGGGCATAAAGAAGGTGAACTTGAGGTGTAATTTCTCAATTGCTAGATGGAAATAGAAATCAAAACCTGGCTTTTAGCAAAGTGTTTTGTAAGACTTATAAAGGCTAGATGGGTTTACTGGTACTTTTGAAATACTGTAAAATGGTATCATATGTTATTTAAGGTAAACTAACAAATATATTGATTTACTCTTAATGTTTGCAAGTAATTTGATAATTTTTATAGAAAATTGTGCATATTTCAATTATTTTTTCCACTAAGCTTTTAGCTTAGTATGAGTGTTTATCCATGTAGGTGTACGGGTTTGGATTTCTTTTGAGGTCGTTATCAGGGTCAAGTTGGCCAACACAAGATATAAAGATAGGGAGTTTAAGATCAAGTATATTTGAAAGTTCTGTAGCTGATAAGTTTGTAATTATGACTCTACAATAGGAAGCTAAAGTGAGTGAGTGAATATTGAATGGTGTTCGTTATATTTGATATTAAATTACTTCACATACTTATTTAAGGATATTAACTGAGTTTATAACTTGAATAGTGATTTAAGTACAGTTGTAGATGGAATTATTAAGTTAGGATGTTACATGACGCCTCTCTTGTGCGTTGTTTTGGTCGACATAAAACGTCGATCGGTAGGAAGGGAGTCCGATCTCTACCAATATGACTGCCTCCGATCCATACACTACCGAGAACGACATTTGATGAGTGCCTGCTCTTGGCGATGTTTGATAAGACCATAAGACACTTTGCAGTTCTTCCATCCAGTTGGCCTTTGCTTCATTCAGTCGCTTTTTCGGTCCCATCAATATGGTTCGATTGGAGACCTCTGTTATCCCGTTGCTTTGTGGGTGCGTGACCAAAGTGAACTTCAGGTCGATATTTAAGCAGGAGCAGAAATTTCGAAATGTCGAGCTGTCAAATTTCTTGCCGTTATCAGTCACAAAGAATTTTGGGAGACCATATTTGCAGATGATCTCTCTCCAGGCAAAATTTTTTATTTTTTCGACAGTTATTGTCGTTAAAGGCTCTGCCTCGATCTATTTGGAAAAGTGGTCAACAGCAACAATAAGGAATTTCATTTGCCGTTTGCCTTGAGGGAAAGGCCCTAAGATGTCCAGCCCCCATTTGTTGAATGGCCAAGACACTCTGATCGGTTGTTGGTTTGCCGCAGGCTGTCTGATAACTCTACCATGAATTTCACATTACGGGCACTTTCTGACTTTGTTTTGAGCATCCTTGAAGATACTCGGCCAGTAATAGCCAATCTGGAGCACTTTTTTCGCAATTGCCCTGCTAGCTTTATGAGCTCCACAAATGCCCTCGTAGATCTCTTTGAGTATGTAGTCGCC
>JBBPFJ010001245.1:0-18560 GCA_037975025.1 Excoecaria agallocha | reverse complement strand
TCTGTCTGTCTGTCTGTCTGTCTGTCTGTCTGTCTGTCTGTCTGTCTGTCTTTTTACTTACTATTTAAAATTGGCTTAATATATAGTTAGCCACTTGAATTTACAACGTTTTGCCATTTCGCCCCTAAAGTTATAAGTTTCCCAATTTGACACTTATAGTTGTTAAATTTAACCAAAATTAATGCCTTTTCTTACCGTTGTTAGCGTGTAGATTACACACGCTTGACGTGGTTGAGATGTCATTATTAACCAATAATTTTGCAACACATGCAGTAATTTTAATTATTTTTTCCACCCTTTCCCCCGTGTCTCCCTTTTGTCTCTCTCTCCTCTTTTTCTTTCATTTCTTCGCTCTCTTCTATCTCTCTTTGCTCTCTGTTAGCATTTTTCTCTCTAGAAGCATAATTACACATCGATTAGCGAAGCCATAGTCAGTCAACAAGAACTCGATCAACCGTCCGCATGTCCTGAATCGACAAAAAACCTTAATGAAATTGACTGCAGTGAGTAAAAACCCACCTTGAAACATAGCGAGATCTTTAAGGCTCTGGAAGTCACCGAGAGAGACTCTATTGCCATCTTTTAATTCAATGACCTGTGGAAATAACGAGATCTTTAAGGCTTTGGAAATTTACTGACCTCTTCACTTTTCTCCGTTTGACTCTATTTGAAGTCATCTTTTAATTTTACTCTGAGGTCTTTTTTTTTCTTATGTTCCTTTTCAATTTTTCATTTTATTCCTGAGAATTGCTAGATTGTGAGGCAATAGGCATATACATTAATTCATGCATTTTATTGGGGGAAAAAGAGCTAATTTAAGGCAACTAATAATCAAGTCATAGTTAATGCCTACCAAAATCTAAGAACTTTAGACTTTAAACAATTTTGTGAAAGTGAAATCTCTGCAGATTCTGAATAGATAGTAATGTTGCTTTGTTTGTTGGGTTTATTTGTATAGATTTGAATATTTGGACAGACGGGTTTGTTTGTTTGTTGCTTATTTGTATAGATTTTGCCATCTCCAACTATTAGGCCTTTTCCATCTCACCTTGCCAATTGGAAGACAAATTCTAGTAATAAAATTATCGATCTTCGATATTGCTTTATTTGTTGTGTTTGTATCTCTATACCGCCAATTGTGAATTATTATGCAAAGCTATTACCACAAACTTATCCCCAATATTACCTAAATTTAAAGAGGCAACAACATTAAATATCCAAGGATAATTCATTACATACTCATGAAGGTGATGAGGTGCACTTCCTAAGTCAATAAATTGAAGCCCATGAACCTTTGTTATCTCATGAACTCTATAATCCAACAAATTCGTGCACTTGGGTCTCTTCTATATAATAGCAACCTCAAATGGGTTTAAGCCATAAAAAATAAATGGAGAAAAAGGATATTTGTATATATAACTTTTCATGAATTTGATTGGAAGATTTTGATAATCCAGGTGGTATAGGAATCAAAGATTTGGGCGAGGGGTTGTAAGGCATAAATGGTGGCTTTCGTTAGTATTGGGAAAGTAAGCTTGAGATGTGGGTATAGAGATGGGGTTTTAGGAGGGAAAGGTATTGAACACCTCAATGAGTGGCAAGCGGTAACATCGAGGAGGTTGTGGACGAATTGGGCAATCTTTAGCAATAAGTCATATTGAAGATTAGCCTATGGGATGAGCTTGAATTAGAAGCCATGGTTATTAACTGATCTAAAACAAGCTAGAAGGTGAAAATGAAGGAATTTCAGCACCAAGAAATAGAATAGTGAGAGAACATAGAGTTGTGCTTTAAACAGGCCAGTGTAGGGAGGAGCAGCGGAATTATTAACTCTGTTCCCCACGAAGATCGATTTGCTACTGAGGATAAAAACTTTAAATCAATAGTAGTTACTGGAACATCTGTCTCAATTGGCGGCAGAGCTCTGTTCCTTGGTGGGAAGTATCATTCAGAAAGAAGATGATTTTTTTTAATTTTTTTTACGGTTGTAATCATGAATTTCTAATCAAATGGGAAAATGGGTGCTTCACGCTCCTACAACGTGTGTTATACACCCTCAAATGCCACATTAGCTATATTTATACCACGTTAAATGTCCTTCAGCATGAGACATTTAATGTTATTAAAAAAATTAACTATAAATGGCTAATTGGAAAACTTATAAGTTTGGAGGGTGGGATGGCAAAACGTTGCAAGTTCAAGTGACTAACTACATATTAAGCCTTTAAAATTTAAATAATTAGACACTTATATTTTCTTTCAATTAAATTTAAATTTTATATAAAATTGGAATGAAAATATTAATAAAATGGTGTGTATATATATATGCAAAATAAAATTTAACTGAAAAAATTGGAATCATGAGTTGGATTGGATTTTAGGTATTTTTGGACAAATTCTTTGGATTTCGGGTTTGGAACACGTTCAACACTAAATTTCTCAGGTCATTCGAATTTTTCCTGGATTCGGGTTCAAATCACATTTTTCGAGTAGATTCGAGTTAGATAAAAAATTGCTAAGTCTAATTTTAAGTTTTTAGATGTAATATTTATAATTTTTAACTTTAATTTATGGAACAATAATTGGTCAATTTGAAAAAAAGGGTCAAATTAGTCAATTCATAACCTACCCAATTTATTTGCGATTCAATCCATTTTTATATGACTCATTTACTATCAAACCCATTTATGACTCAACCTAACACTTTTTAATCATAGTTAAGTAGTTGGTGTATCATTAATTTAATCTTTAGTTACCGGACTTATGCACTTATAATGAGAAAGTGAGGAAAAAAAATTTATAGTATAAAAATATCTCAATTTAAGCATTTTAGTCTAAAAAGTTATTTTGTCTAGAAACTGACCAAAATTCTATTGAAATGCACATTTGGCATTCCAACTCATCAACACACAACTAAAAAGTTGAAATATTTTTAATTAGACTAAAATGAATAAACTGGGGTATTTTCGTGTCACAAAATTTGTTTATAGCGTTTTTGTTATTAAGTGCATAAATCCAATAAACTTTTATTATTAAGCAGAATATTTAGCACTTACAAGACTAATAAACATATTTTTCTTTTTATTTTTGAAGAAATAATCAGATTTTCTTACAATTCTTGTGAGCTATAATAGATCAAATTAATAAATACCTACGCACAAAATTATAGTAGAAACATGGCGCCGTGCGTCATTCACTTGGTATATATCCATGAGACATGTTTAGGCAATAATCCAATTCTAGCTTATTATACTATAAATATGCCACCTTGCATGAAGTTCATATAAAGATGAAATACATTTTTTATTTCTCACCCCATGATGATTTTCTTTTTCCTTCAACGAATAAGCCCTTAATCAATTCAAACCTTCATATTGATGGTGCCGTCCACTTATATATATTCTGCTTTCAGCCAACTTTGCACTGTATAGAGGTAGCAAATTTGTTCACACCTAAAAATTCTGTCTAAATTTAACTCAATTCAAAACTATTCATCTGAGCCAATTCAAAAATTATTCATCTAAATTTCAATCCATTTGGATTTGTTCTAAATGCTCGATGGGTCTTTTCGAAATTCCCAATTTGCCCAACCCTACTGCCTCAAAATTACAATTCTTTCTTTATGTTGTGGCCCTCTTTCTCTCCATTCAGTTCTCCCATTTTGCTCCTTTCACCCTCGCTGCCTTTCTCTCTCTCCGCTGTCCTGTCATCGCCAGTCTCTAGCTCACTACCATTCTTTTGCCGTCTTAGTCAATCTAATTCTTCTCCAAATCCAGCCTATTAATTTCCGAAGTGCTTTCTTTCTCTAATTTTAGAGCTTCTTTTTGCGTTTTGTAGCTTGATAACTGATAACCATAACACAACTTCAAGCGCAGTCTGTTAGCTAGGATATACACGCGACTGTATTTTTTTATTGTCTATCTATAGTTCTTCTGTTTACTCTTTTATATCTTTTTGATCAATTGCTGATAAACACAGTTATTCTTATCTTATAAATAGAGCATAATTACTTCTATTTTTTTCTGAGAAAAGTATAATCAATTATATTAGTTATCTATGTTGTATGACTATAAATATTGGCTAAATGTAAATGTTTAATTAAGTAATTCATTGAATATATATAGAAAACATTTAATGCAAAAATCATGCATTCTCCCTTTTCCACATATTACAACCTTTAATTTCTACTCATAAAAAAAAATCAATTAATCAATTGAAAATATTTGTAATAGAATATGTGATAAGCACAAGAAAAAAAAAATAGTTAGAAAGTGTGCAGACATGCTTTAACACCTCATAATGAGAATAGAGAAATAATTTTGGCATGGAAATACAGGTGGCTTCCATTAAATATAAATGTGAGCATGTCGATATTGACATTGAAGATCTTGCCACCATTACAACCACCATCAAAATCTTTCTTCGCACACTATCAATGCTAATGCATAAGGCCTTGTTTGGGAGATTATTGAGATATATATGGTAGAAGAAGTCGGTATTTTTCCTTAAACAACCATAGGTAATATACATTGTGAGACTTTAATTTTTAAATGTTTTTGGCAATATTTTCCTTTTCTTATACTTTATATATATATATATATATATATATATATTCGAAATGCTACTGAACAAAAGTTTAATAGCTTTTTTGCCAAACATACTGAATGCTTACGTTTCAATAGAAGAAAAAAAAAAACTTTAGCAATCATACTTAATTAATTAATTATATTAAGTGGTAACTATGAAAAAAATATATCTAAAGATCCAATTAAGTCTGTCTAATAACGTTTATCAAGGCTCAAAGCCTATCAACTAAAAGATAGAGTGTGAGCTGGAAGACAAGATAAAAAGGTATGGTATACGATCGGACTGATGGGACGTACTGCCCTGGTAAGTCTACAGACACAAGTAAACGTCCATGCCTTCACCTGCTTCCAGTCACATCACTGCTCACCTGCCCCAATTGCCAGCTATCACACTTCAAAGTACTCAAGTACTCCTCCAAAAAACTTCTATAAATAGCCTAAAACATGATGGCTCCAAGTATTGAATATCTAAGACTCTCTCTTTCTAAACACTTTCTCTAAAAACTACTAACTTAAACTTCGGAGTGCTAATGCTCGGACCCGACCGGGCGCTCCTTCTTGCAGGTTCATTGGTCTGACCAGATCCGTTCAACTGCCAACTCTCCTTCTTACAGATAAAGACAATTCATGCTTTATCATTTGGTGCTTTCATTGAGAGAACAGGGCGGCCTAGAGTTCCGACTAAAGCGGGCCCCCGAAGACCTTTACTAGAAGAGATATGGCTAGTTTAAGATCCACTGAGTATGCAACCTCCGAAGAACGTGACCGCAACAATGACGGTCATGAAAAATCTAGACAAGTAGGGAGAAGAGAGAGATCTCAAAGGCCCCCAAATGGGGACAACCTCCTCCCGATCTTGAGCCATGACATCTTGCAGCAACCGAAAAATACACCCATCACGCTTAAGGATATAAGCTCCCTCCTTAGCGATTTCGCCAATAGCATTGTTCAGACAATAAAAAAAGGTAAGATGCCCAGAACTTTTGAAAGAGCCCACGAACAAGACTTCATGGATGAAGACTTCAGAAGAAAGAGAAATCGAGGAGTCTCCATTAAAAAGCCTCGAGCTCAAGACGGTGGTAGAATGGGTGTCAGGACCCCTGAAAGGTATAACAAAGGCAAAGGGATAACCTCCCCCATCTAAGACTTTGCCTACAACTCTAATAAATCCTCAACTCCACTTTTTGGGGATAGTTTGCCTTTCACGAACACCCTGAATTGCGGCCACTCGAAAAGATTGAAAAGCGAGTTTACCTCCACCGAGCGTAAGGAAGATATATGGTTCAAGAAAAAGCTCAAGCAATTCGGCTTGGCAAGTCTCAAAGAAGGCATATTTGAAGATAATACTTATAAAAATGCTGCCTCTCTATTCTGCAGGGAGATCGTAGAGTTCAGCTTGCCTCCTAGGTGGAGAGACATTGTGATTGAAAAATACATAGGTAAAACTGACCCCATCGTCCATCTGGCTGAGTTTTTGACAAAAGTGTAGGTCTACACTTATGATGAAAGGATCGTCTGTAGAATCTTCCCCATCACCTTAGGAGGGGATGCCCTAAATTGGTTCTATGAGTTGCCTCAAGAATCAATAACCTCATTCAAACAACTCAAAGAGCTGTTCCTATCATGGTTCGTTGTACAGACGAAGGCGCCTAAGTCGGTCAATGACCTATACAACCTGTACCAAAGGACCGATGAAAGTCTTAGAGACTACATCGGCAAATTTCAACTCACCATGTCTGAGGTGAGAAATATAAGTGTGGAGTTGGCGACGACTGGCTTGGCTGGAGGAACTACAGATCGCCCGTTATTTGAGTCATTAATAAGAAGACTGCCTAATAGCTTTTTTGACTTGACGGAAAGAGCTCGTCAATACATACAGTTGGATGATGCACGAAGGTCCAGCAGGAGAAGAGGGACCGACATCGCGGATATAATGCAACACTCGGACGGGCTATCATCCGAATGAACTCCCGTATCCGAACGGATAATGATGAGGCCAGACAGAGCCATCGCTCCATGAGAGTTGGGCAAGCAAAAATGACCTAGCGAGATATGTCCGAACGGACTACTAAACAACAGGCCCTGACGTTCGCCTCACTCAACACTAGCCCTGATCGGGTTCTGTAGCGGATCAAGGAAAAATATAAAGAAATCAATTGTCCCAAGAAGCCTCACACAAGGGGAGGAAACAAAGGCAATCGGCCATAAACTTAAAGCGGAGCCATCCCGCCAATCGAATTTTGGAAAGTTGCCAAGATAAGCTTCGTACCGGATATTTCTCCATAAAGACTATGCTGAGTTGTCGCCTACATTAAGCAAAGGCAACATGAGGATGAAGTCAAAGAACTTTCAATGTTGTTGACCTGGGACTTTGCAAGGAAGGCATAAAGATAAGGTATGTGCCTCAACTTGCAAATTTGTTATTTTCCTTTTAGGTGAAATATCTAAGTCCTTCCCCAAGGTCACCATGTTAATTTCGACTGGTCAATACTGATATCCCGATCGAGGTTTTTCCAAAAGGGTAACTCCCCATAAGCGAGTAACTCTCAAGGTCGCCATGTTAATTTCGATCGATCGATACTGACATCCTGACCGAGGTTTCTCCTAAAGGGTAACTCCCCATAAGCGGATAACTCCTAAGGTCACCATGTTAATTCCAATCGGTCGATACTGACATTACGATCGAGATTTCTCCAAAAGGATAACTCCCCATAAGCGGGTAACTCCCAAGGTCTCCATGTTAATTTCGGTCGATCAATACTGACATCCCGATCGAAGTTTCTCCAAAAAGGTAACTTCCCATAAGCGGGTAACTCCCAAGGTCACCATGTTAATTTCGGTCGATCGATACTGACATCCCGATCAAGGTTTCTCTAAATGGGTAACTCCCCATAAATGGATAACTCCCTTAAACCTTTTGATGCACACAAAATAAGTGTCTCCACGGAGCAAAAAATAGCTTAAAGACAGTCATTCTAAGACTGAGGACCTAATTTCGATCGATGAATCAATATGTTACAATTTATTCACTGGGCTTGACATAGACGAAGATGCGAAAGTTGGAGTCCATTCATTAACAGGTTAAGTTCCTTCGCTAAGCTTGACGTTCATCCCGAGCCCAAGATGCGAAGCACACCTATTTAACCTCCATCAAATTCGTCTGCTAGGCTCAACGTCAATCCCGAGCCCAAAATGCGAAGGCTTTTCTCCATTTCAAATTCATCTGGCATTTTTTGCCTCAAGCTTACCTATTTATAGGCACAATGCTTATAGAATTCTCCAACAAGCCTCTCCATTGGATGATCGACATGTGTCTCCAATCCATTATTATGCACGAAGAGTGAAGCATCGCTCTTGGCACACGTGCAGACATTAAGTGCATAACGGTTGCCTGAAATGAACGGACGCGACTCATCAGTTCGTACCTCCAAAAATTTGAAAATCTCGCCAAAAAGCTTAAATCACCTGGTTGGACCCTTTGGAGGGGGGACAAGTAATAACTATGAAAAAATATCTCCAAAGGCCCAATCAAGTCGGCCCAATAATGCTTGGCAAGGCCCAAAGCCTATCAACTAAAAGGCAAAGTGTGAGCTGGAAGACAAGATAAAAAGGCATGATATCCAATCGGACTGATGGGACGTACTACCCTGGTAAGTCTATTGACACAAGTAAACACCCATGCCTTCACCTATTTCCAGTCACATCGCCGCTCACCTGCCCCAATTGCCAGCTATCACGCCCCAAAGTACTAAAGTACTCTTCCAAAGAACTTTTATAAATAGCTTAAAACACAATGGCTCCAGGTATTGAATATTTGAAACTCTCTATCTCTAAGCACTCTTTCTCTAAAAACTACTAACTTAAGCTTCGGAGTGCTAATGCCTGGGTTCGACTGGATGCTCCTTCTTGCAGGTTCATTGGTCCGATTGAATTCGTTCAACAACCAACTTTTCTTCTTACAGATAAAGACAATTCGTGCTTTATCATTAAGCATATGAGTAAATTTGTGAAGTGATTTATAATTATAAACTATCGTGTATGCAAAATAGTTTTTATTTCAAATGTGTAACAATTAATAATTTCTTTATAATTTGGTTATTTTATTTTGGTGACAGTCAGAAATGTAGTTAAAATTTTATATGAATACCTAGAGTCAATATTTTAAGAATAAATTATCTTCTTCTTCTTCTTCTTCTTCTTCTTCTTCTTCTATTTCAGTTTTGATTTTTAGTAAAGTCAAAATAAAATTAAAATTAAAAATATACGTAAATTTTTATTTTTATTTTATCATTATTATTATTTTTTTAAGGGTCAATTAACCCTAATCCCTCTCACCTAGCTACGTTGCTGATGGCAGCCCATACAAAAGCAGTATTTTCAGCAAAATACAAGGCTTTTTCCTGGAGGAGATTGCGGTGGGAACTTTTCAAGGTTAGCAGTTGTCTCAGTTAAAGCTAGCTAGGTTCTCGATGTTAGATTTTCTTAATTCAAATTCAATCATCAAAACATAAATCAATCATAAACATTATGCCAATTTGGATCTTGAATATAATAATAATCATATAGAAAATTTGGATAGATCACTTATCTTGTGCGAAATTCGACATGATACAATGGCTTTCAATGATCATGAACTAATCAAACTAGTTTCTCTCCCTTAACCCTCTTCCTATAGCAGTGGCTCGATGGATAGCCTAAAATACAATTTTTCTGTATTTTTGGTTTGTCTGTGTACTCGTAATTAGGGTGGAGAGAGGACTAATATATATATCTATTAACTTTAGATCTTGTACGTCCATCAAGTACTAATTAACGATCAAGATTTAATGTACTATTAAATTAATGAAACCCTAAACCTAATGGATTTACAAAACATGAGCCATAACATCAAGCCATATTTCTTATATTCTCATACTTGGCCGGATGTTTCATCATTACATTTAATAGTATAACATAAAGCTAGCAAAATTAAATCTTGTAAAACCGTTGATATCATAAGCACATGTTTCATCATTGCATTTAATAGTATAACATAAGGCTAGCAAAATTAAATCTTGTAAATCCGTTGATATCATAAGCACTTTAACACAATAAATTACATAATGTGGGTTATGTCAGTTATATACAGTATAGTCACATACTCTTTTCCATATACCGCGATATTTAGAACTCATTATGCTAGGTTCATAAGTTGTATATAAACAACATATAGTCCACATACTTGTTATGAAAATGCATATAAATTTCTTATTCAAACAATCATGTATACATAAATATAATGAATAAGAAACATATAATTTAGAAACATATCATTATTGAGCTCAAGAGTGTCAAACATCATTATAAAACATTATTATTAATCATCAATACAACTAAGACCCATCCTGATCACATGTTCTTTAAATGTCTTGGGTTGTAAACCTTTAGTTAAAGGATTTGCGACCATGAAATCCATTCTAATATGTTTTATATACACTCTTTGTTTTTGAATCTCCTCTTTAACAACAAAATACTTTAATTCCATGTGTTTTTCTCCTTTGGAATATTTGTTATTTTTAGACAAGAAAATGGCTGTAAAATTATCACAATAAATTTTCAGCAGCTTGCTTATTGTGTCGACAACTCCAAGCCCTGAAATAAAGTTTTGCAGCTATAATGCATGAATCGTAGCCTCATAACAAGCTACAAATTCCGCTTCCATAGTAAATGAAGCAATGATAGACTGTTTGGCACTTTTCCATGAGATTGCTCCCTCTGCTAATAGGAACAAATGGCCAAACATTGACTTTCTACTATCAACGCATCTAGCAAAATCTGAATCTAAATATCCAATCACTTCTAAATGATCAGATTTCTTATAAGTGAGCATGTAATCATTTGTTCCTTGAAGGTATCTCAGCATTTTCTTTGCAACTTTCTAATGATCAATACTAGGTTTACTTTGATATCTACCCAGCATCCCTATTGCAAAACTGATGTCAAGTCTAGTACAGGTTTATAGGTGCATCAATCTGGCCACAACAAAAGCATATGGAATTGTTTCCATTTCTTTAAGTTCCACATCATTCTTTGGACATTGCATAAGATTAAATTTATTCCCTTTTTGGATAGGGACGACACTTAATGACCATTTGCTCATGTTAAATTTCTCAAGAATTTTATCAATATAGGCTTTTTGAGACAATCCTAATAAACCTTTTGATTTCTTACGGAATATTGAAATTCCAATTACATAGGATGCCTCTCCCATATCATTCATTTCAAAATTCTTATAAAGAAACTCTTTAGTCTTATGCAACAAACCCAAATCATTAGCAGCAAGCAAAATGTCATCAACATACAAAACTAGAAAAATAAACTTACTCCCACTGATCTTTTGGTAAATACACCTATCAACAGTGATTTCCTCAAAATCGAAAGAAGTAATGGTATTATTGAACTTAATATATGATTTCTTGGAAGTTTGTTTAAGTCCATATATTGACTTTTGCAATTTAAATACCATACTTTCTTTGCCTTTAATGGAAAAACTTTCAGGTTGATCCATATAAACTTCCTCCTCAAGATCCCCATTCAAAAAGGCTATCTTTACATCCATGTGATGTAGCTTTAAATCAAATTGAGCGACCAAAGCCAAAATTATTATCAAAGAATCTTTCTTCGAGACAGGTGAAAATGTCTCTTTATAATCAATGACATCTTTTTTAGTGTAACATTTGGCAACAAGTCTAACTTTATATCTTTCAACATTGCCGTTTGAGTCGCATTTGGTTTTAAGGACCCATTTACAGCCAACTCATTTAAAACCTTCTGGCAAGTCTACAAGATCTCACACATTATTTTGAGCCATTGATTTTAACTCTTCTTTCATGGCATTAATCTATCTTTTCGACTTATCACTATTGATGGCTTATGAAAGCGAAACATGATCATTATTAATGCCACAATCAAAATATGACTATTGCAAATAAATCACATAATCATTAGAGATAGCTGGCCTTCTAACCCTTAAAAGTTTATTCAAGGCTATACTAATTGGTTGATTTGTAGGAGCTAATGGTAAGACAGGTTCTTCATGGGTTGCTTCTTCATTATTCAAATGTTGTTCCTGATTATTTTGATTTTCCAAAATAGGAAAAACATTTGTTGTGGTTGTTGGTTTAAAAGCATTCATGGGTAATGGAACATTAACCCTTATTTTATTAATATCTACAACTTAATTTTCAGCACTCCTATTAACCTCACCATTTTCTAAAAATTTGGCATTGGCTATTTCAACAATTCTAAAACTATGTTTTGGACAATAACACCTGTACCCTTTGGATTTCTTTGGGTAACCAATAAAGTATCCACTAACTGTTCAAGAATTCAATTTTCTTTCATGTGGATTATAAATTCATGCTTCTGTTGGAAAACCCCAAATATGCAGGTGTCTTAAACTTGGTTTCCTTCCAGTCCTTAACTCAAAAGGAGTTTTAGGAATTGCCTTACTAAGAACCCTATTTAACAAATACACAACAGTTCTAAGTGCGTACATCCACAAACTATTGGGTAATGAGGAATTACTCATTATACTCCTAACTATATCCATTAATGTTTTATTTCGTCTTTCTACCACACCATTATGTTGTGGTGTGTCTGGCATAGTATATTATGCATATATGCTATGACTTTTGAGGAACTTGGCAAACAGACCATGACACTGTCCAGATTCATCATACTTTTCATAATACTCACCACCTCTATTAGATCTTATAGTTTTCACTTTTCTATCTAATTGCCTTTCAACCTCATTTACAAACACCTCAAGGGCATTTACAACTTGAGATTTTTCATGCAAAAAATAGACATATCCATACTATGAAAAATCACCTATAAAGGTGATAAAATATTTTACTCTATTAAAAGACGGAGTGTCAAAAGGTCTACAAATGTCGATGTGTATTATTTTAATAAGTTGACTGTTTTTTATGGCTCTTTTCTTGCTATGTTTGGTTTGCTTTCCCTTAATGCATTCCATACATAAGCCAATATCGTTAAAATCTAAATTCGGTAGAATCTCATTATTTACTAATCTTTCTAACCTTTCCTTAGATATATTACCCAAACGTTTATGCCATAAGTAAGCAGAATGTTCATTCACCAAACTACATTTCATTCCGACATTATGATTAATAATAAATAGGAATTCAGAAAAAACATCATCAAGTTTCAATTTATATAAACCATCCATAAGAATTCCAACACTAATAAAGGAATTATTCTTATATAAATTAAAACAACCATGTCCACCATCAAAGGTATATCCACTAGCAGCAATTAAATTTCTAGAAATTGATGGTATATAGAGAGTATTTATTAGATCTAAGTGATGTCCAGTATCTAATGTCAACAGGTAAGTCCCTACACCTTCAATTGGGGCCTTTATTTGGTTCCCCATAAATAGAAAATTGCTAGTTGGGCTTGTGGTTTGGATTGTAAGGAACCCCTACATAATATTCGAAACATGAGTAGTGGCACCAGAATCAAACCATCAAGTATTAGAACGAACTTTAGATACGTTTGCTTCGAAGTATATATAAACATAATTTATACCTTTCTTTTCGAATCAAACCTTACGTTTCTGACAATCTTTCTGATAATGCTCTTCTTTCTTATAGAAATGGCATTTATCTAACTTTGGTCCCTTCCTTTCACCATCAGCAATCTGTGGAACTTTAGCAAGTACTTTCTTCTTGAAATTCTTGGCCTTTGGTTTGAGTTTCTTTCCAGCTCCTTGACCCACTAGGTTAATGGAATGAACTCTTTGTTTCTTTAATTTTGCTTCCTCTTGAATAAGTTTACTGGACAATTCATCAATATTTCACTTATCTTTTAATGTATTATAATTGATGTGGAATGGTTCATATTCAGAAGGAAGTGAGTTCATGATGAACTGCACTAAAAAGGAGTCTTTCACGGTCATACCCAGTGTCTTAAGTCTTGTTGTAATATTGTTCATGTCAAGGACATGTTGCTGCATACTCTTTGACCCATCAAACTTTATGGTCGTGAGTTTAGCCATAAGTGTCCTTGCAAGTGCGTTATCAGCAGAACGAAACTTATCTTCCACTAGCTTAAGAAAATCTTTAGCATTCTGATTTTTTGTACTAGGAAGAGTAGACTTAATTTTGTTGGCAATTGTCATTCGCATAAAATTCAAGCATAACCTGTTAGACCTTGCCCATGCCTTATGGTGCGCCTTTTCAGCCTCTGTACTAGTATCATTAAGATAAGTAGGCTTATCCTCTAATAGCGCCAAGTCAAGATCCAAAGCACCTAAATGGAAAGTGACTTGTTCGCTTCATTCAGAGAAATTCATACCGGTGAACAAGGTAACAAAAGAAGCTTGAGAGTGAATGTTGATAGTTGCAAATACATAAACGTTCACTAATTAACAAATTCAGACAGGAAGCACACACATAAATATATATTGTAGGTTTCCTTTGGGTAAACGACTATACTATGTAGTATGATTAAAATTAATTTGGCCACTTTGGTGACTAACAAATTAATTTTAATTATAATTTCATATAGTAAAACAAAATAACAACAATAATAAAAAAATAATAATAATAAACAACAATAACATTTCCATAAGATAAAATTAAGTTTAAAGTTTTGACTATAGGTCAAAATAATATTAATATGATCCAAAACTTAAGAAATCCAAACTTTTAAAATTAATTTAAATAACATTAAAACTTCACGATTAAAATGTAATTTACCATAAATAATAAACCTAAATGTTTACGCCATTCTTTCAAATGTAATTGTAAACCAATTTCATACAGTGGCAATTATACTTCAACTACGGCCAACGATTTTCTTCTCTCTCTTTTTTTTTTTTTAATAATGTCAGCATAAATATTTTTAAGTGTGAGGATTATAATTCCATTAAACATACGTATGCCCAGCATCATTCTAGGGCACAAACATATGATGGCCATGAAAATAACATGAGCGGCGGCCACAAAACATGTAAAGATTTGAACGTCTGCAGTTTAAATTCATCAAACAATTAATTTGCCAATTTCTTCATCCAAAGCATACCGCGGCAACAAGCAATAATTTTATTTTTATTTTTTTTATGAAAAAATTAATCTTGAGGCAAAACCCTAAATTTCATGATCATCATAATATTCACACTACAAGAAAAATTCTTATTCCCGACGGAACATTTTCCGTAGGGAAAATTGTAGACAAAATGCGTATTGCGACAGAATAAATAATCCGTCGTAAATAAAGGAGGGAAATTATCCCGCCAAAATCTACCGACGGAATAAAAACTCCGTCGTTAAATTGGCGCCAATTTTCGCGCCTGAAATCTGCCACGAAATTTACCGACGGAATATATTTGCCGTAGGTAATTTACCGACGGAATTATACTTCCGTAGGTAAATACCGACGGAATTATATTTCCGTCGGCAAATTTACCTATGGAATAATAATTCCGTCGGTATTTACCTACGGATATAATATTCCGTCGGGATTTACCTACGGAAATATAATTCCGTCGGTAAATTACCTACGGAAATAATATTCCGTCGGTATTTACCTACGGAAATACAATTCCGTAGGCAAATTACCTACGGAAATACAATTTCGTAGGCAAATTACCTTCAGAAATAAAATTCCGTCGGTATTTACCTACGAAAATACAATTCCGTAGGCAAATTAGCTACGAAAATATAATTTCGTCGGTATTTACCTACGAAAATATGATTCCGTAGGTAATTTTCCGACGGAAAAATATTCCGTCGGTAATTTTCATAAAAGTTAATTATTGTTATAAATTATAATTGTTATATTTTTTTCTTTTAAAAATTTTATTTTTTTAAAAAATAATATATAAATTTTTATTATTTCATAATATGATTAAGTTAATAATGATTTATAAATAGTACTATGTGTAAATTTGATTATTTCGTTAATTACATGTAATTTAGTTTATTTTAGAAGATATCTTTTTATATCTGCATTTTATTTATTCGTGGTTAGACCTGTGCAATGGAACAACATTGAACCTAAAGATATTTAATGATTTCGTAACATTTGTACAAAAAAATGTAATTATTTATGGCGTTCATCAATTTATTAATACAAATGAAAGTTACTAAACTAACTAAATTTGAGGTTTAAAAAAAACAGACTTCTCCATCGTAAAGTTTCAAGAAGTGAAGATTTTTCTTATTATTATCATTTTAAGCTCTTGAGGTATGTCAATGTTCTTGACAAGATTTTAGGTCGAAGACATTAGAGGTTATATCTTATCCTCAGGAAAATCTAATTTGTACTTAATTATCTTCAACTTGCTAGGATAGAACTATATTATAATTTATTTTTTGTCGTATAAAGAAAATAAAGTATGTAATTAGTTTATGTTGATTCTTTAGGGCCTTTTTTGACATTAGAGGTTGTGTTGCTTATTCTAAATTATATCCCTCGGGCCGTGGTCAATGTATTTACAGCTTATTTTCAAAATTCAATGAAAATTTTCAAAATCAAAATTGATTGTATTTATGTCAAACACGTAAGGTATACCCTTGTAAGGAAACAAAAAAACAAGTGCAACTGATATTTTTTAAGAGTTTTGTTTCATGTATGCCCAAACTTCAGATGGGCTTAGATTTATATCCGAAGCCTTATCAACTGGTATCAATCAAATAAAAGTTATGTTTTTAGATTTAATTATTTATAATTTATATAGTTAAAAATTTAATTATTTTTTCGGGTGTGTGTTTCTGTATATACTTATCTCATAATTCTTAAACAAATCAATGTGTTGCATGCTTAGTTGTCTCTAAGGAAATACATAAGCTGAATAATAGCTTTTATGAAATTTTGGTTATATATATTTATCTATTTTTGTACAATATTTATATAAGTAATTGAGTGTTTAATTAATAAATGTAATTGTATATAATTATTGTATAAAATAAATTAAAAAACAAACAAATGTCATTGTTTATGAAAAAGAATATATTTCACAAGGACAACAACGAATATACATGAATATAATAAGAATTGTCCAGAAAAAATATTAAGGCCTTAAATTGTCTAAGAAAATGACAACTAAAGAAAAAGGAAAGAGAATGGAAATCGGGAAGGAGAGGTAGAGAACGTAGGAGGGCCTCTCACTGATCAATGGCACCATCGCCGGTGGTTTTCACTCTGTCGCTGTCTCTGATCGCCAGGCACAGGTGCGTTATCCCTCCACCTCCCGCCGTCAACGACGCCAGTTCCTTTCTCTCCTCGTTTCCTTTCCCCCTGCCGTAGCTTTCACCTCCACTTTTCGGTGAACCGCAGTTGCCACCAACGACGCCATATATACCGGCGAGCTCCTAGAAATTAGGTGAGTCCAGCGACACCCTCCATCTGCCCCCAATCGCCGGCAACGAGTAGATCAGGGAGGGAGAAGGCGACTGTTCTTGAGCAGATCCCGGCAAATGACGGTGCTTTAGAGCGCGTGACTAGTGCTGTGGGACTCCTCTCGATGTTGGCTACCTTCCAGTGTCCTTGGCTCATACCGACGAAGCTCCGGTCAAGCTCCGGCGAAGCTCCGGTGACTGCCAACTTTTGCTTTTGTATTTATTATTCGTTTCTTGATTGGATCTTTATGTTATTAAACTTTTGATCTCATATATATATATATATATATTTTTTTTCTTTTTTCTTTTTTGTGCAGTGCCATATATTTTAACCTTTTGATCTCATATATCCATATGATAGCCATTTATACGTAGGTGTTATTTTCTTTCTGTTTTTATGTTATTACACCATAAAGCACCAGAGTTTTTCTTGATTACATCTTTTTCTTTTTTGAATTAGGCCATTCCTAGAAAGTTCGTGAGAAGATATGGAAAGGATTTGTTAAGTAAGCTTGATGAAGAATTTCACGAGCCTCAGACTAATAAAGAAACTGAAAGTGATGATGTCTCTGTGGAAACCTCGGGTAGCTAAATTGAAAGTTGTAATCTTTAGAGGCACTATAGATGCAAACAGCAGCTCATCACTTGGTCAGTTTGAATTTTTAAATCCATCCCATGCTTAATTTTTTTATAATCTCACTCTTCTTTCGCTCGGTGTTTAGCAGGAAATGCTAAGAATTTGAAACACAAAGAAAGCTCATCAAGTGTAAAGGCTATTAAAATTAAAGATAAGGAAGCTTTCAACAAATTTAACTCACTGCATCCATTCTTCAAACTGATTATTGACTAAGCCACTTTAAGAACGGCTGCATGGTGTGTCCTTGTACAGTAATTCTTGATGTCATCCAAATTTGTAATCTTTTTACAGATCTTTGGAAAAAAAAACAAAAAGTTACATATCTTTCGATCAATCTTTGATTGTCTTTTTTGCTGAAATTTGACAGAATTAAAATTTGATCCTTGTGACAGAATGTACCGCCAAAGATCATAGAAAATGTATGAAGCATTGCGTAGAGAAAGCCTGGTAAAGCATTTATTTAATATTATATATCTAATTTTCCACGGTGGATACAAGAAAGAAAATGAAAGTATTAACATTTTTGTTTTGATGCAGTATTTGCTAAGGACCCTTCATACAAATAATAATATAATATACTAATTTCTTATTCATTTATTTCTTTTTTTTTTGTGATGTTACTTTTGCTTTAACTTGGATGCTGCAAGAAGTCCGGCAGCAGTCAACTCTGATGTTGAGGTAAACATTGCGTCACATGCTATTATCTTTTCCTAATTAAAAGTTAATTAAAGTTTCATTCGATTGTGATATTAACATAGAATGAATGAAATTTTGTTTGCTTTTGCTTGTCTTATTGCTGTCATTGAATAACTTCTAATACGTGAAACTTGCCTCTCCTATATTCTATAATTGCATAGTTTAAGTTTCGTATGAATGTTACTGTTGGTGTCCAATAATGAGAAAAATATCTCAACACTTTTGATTAAG
>JBBPFJ010001244.1:0-18576 GCA_037975025.1 Excoecaria agallocha | reverse complement strand
AACTGGCCAAAAATTTAAATGGGTACCCCTTTGTGTTTCTGATGAAAAACTGACCAAAAATGCAAAGGGGTACACCTTTGAGTTTTTCATTGAAAAACTGAATCAAAATGCATAGTTGTACCCCTTTGAGTTTTTTGTGAAAAACTGGCCAAAAATGCAAAGGGGTACCCCTTTGAGTTTTTGGCTAAAAAACTGAATAAAAATGCTTAAGGGTACCCCTTTGAGTTTTACGCTAAAAAACTGACTCAAAATGCATAGGGGTACCCCTTTGAGTTTTTGGTTGAAAACTTGCAAAAAATGTAAAGGAGTACCCCTTTGAGTTATTGATGAAAAACTGACCAAAAATGCAAGGGGGTACCACTTTGAGTTTTTTGCTGAAAACTAAGTCAAAATGCATAGTTGTACCCCTTTGAGTTTTTGGTGAAAAACTGGCGAAAAATGCAAAGGGGTACCTCTTGTGTTTTGGGCCAAAAGACTGAGTAAAAATGCAAAGGGGTATCCCTTTGTGTTTTATGCTGAAAAACTGAGTCAAAATGCATAGGGGTACCCCTTTGAGTTTTTGGGGGAAAACTGGCCGAAAATGCAAAGGGGTACACCTTTGCGTTTTCCATTGAAAAATTGAGTCAAAATGCATAGTTGTACGCATTTGAGTTTTTGGTGAAAAACGTGCCAAAAATGCAAAAGGGTACCCCTTTGAGTTTTTGGCTAAAAACTGCCCAAAAATGCAAAGGGGTACCCCTTATGAGTTTTTATTTAAAAACTTACCAAAAATGCAAAGGGGTATCCATTTGAGTTTTTCGCTGAAAAACTGAGTCAATATGGATAGGGGTACTGCTTTGAGTTTTTTGTGAAAAACTGGCCAAAAATTTAAAGGGGTAGCCATTTGTGTTTCTGATGAAAAACTGACCAAAAATGCAAAGGGGTACACCTTTGAGTTTTTCATTGAAAAACTGAATCAAAATGCATAGTTGTACCCCTTTGAGTTTTTTGTGAAAAACTGGCCAAAATGCAAAGAAGTTCCCCTTCGAGTTTTTGGCTAAAAAACTGAGTAAAAATGCTTAGGGGTACCCCTTTGAGTTTTATGCTAATAAACTGACTCAAAATGCATAGGGGTACCCCTTTGAGTTTTTGGTTGAAAAACTTGCAAAAAATGTAAAGGAGTACCCCTTTGAGTTATTGATGAAAAACTAACCAAAAATGCAAGGGGGTACCACTTTGAGTTTTTTGCTGAAAACTGAGTCAAAATGCATAGTGGTACCCCTTTGAGTTTTTGGTGAAAAACTTGCCAAAAATGCAAGGGGGTACCTCTTGAGTTTTTGGCTAAAAGACTGAGTAAAAATGCAAAAGGGTATCCCTTTGTGTTTTATGCTGAAAAACTGAGTCAAAATGCATAGGGGTACCCCTTTGAGTTTTTGGTGGAAAACTTGCCGAAAATGCAAAGGGGTACACCTTTGCGTTTTCCATTGAAAAACTGAGTCAAAATGCATAGTTGTACGCCTTTGAGTTTTTTGTGAAAAACTTGCCCAAAAATGCAAAAGGGTACCCCTTTGAGTTTTTTAGTTAAAAAACTGAGTAAAAATGCAAAGGGGTACCCCTTTGAGTTTTACGCTGAAAAACTAAGTCAAAATGCATAGGGGGTACCCCTTTGAGTTTTTGGTTGAAAACTTGCTAAAAATGCAAAATGGTACCCCTATGAGTTAATAATGAAAAACAGACCAAAAATGCAAGGGGGTATCACTTCGAGTTTTTTGGTGAAAAATGTAGTCAAAATGCATAATGTTACCCCTTTGAATTTTTGGCTTAAAAACTAAATAAAAATGCAAAGGGATATTGAAAAACTGAGTCAAAATGTATAGTGGTACCCCTTTGAGTTTTTAGTGAATAACTGGCCAAAAATGGGTACCCCTTATGAGTTTTTAATGAAAAATTTACCAAAAATACAAAGGCGTACCCCTTTGAGTTTTTCGCTGAAAAACTGAGTCAAAATGGATAGGGGTACCAACTTGAGTTTTTGGTGGAAAACTGGCCAAAAAATTCAAAGGGGTATCCCTTTGTGGTTTTGATGAAAAACTGACCAAAAATGTAAAGGGGTACACCTTTGAGTTTTTCATTGGAAAACTGGCCAAAAATTCATAGTTATACCCCTTTGAATTTTTGCTGAAAAACTGGCCAAAAATGCAAAGGGGTACCCCTTTGAGTTTTTGGCTAAAAAAACTGAGTAAAAATGCAAAGGGGTACCACTTTGTGTTTTACCGCTGAAAAACTAAGTCAAAATGCATTGGGGTACCCCTTTGAGTTTTTGGTTTAAAACTGGCCGAAAATACAAAGGGGTACCCCTTTGAGTTATTGATGAAAAACTGACCAAAAATTCAAGGGGGTACCATTTGAGTTTCTTGCTGAGAAACGGAGTCAAAAAGCATAGTGGTACCCTTTTGAGTTTTTTGTGAAAAACTAGCCAAAAAAGCAAAGGCGTACCCCTTTGAATTTTTTGCTAAAAAACTTAGTAAAAATGCTAAGGGATACCCCTTCGAGTTTATCTTTGAAAAACTGAGTCAAAATGAATAGTGTTACCCCTTTGAGTTTTGGTTAAAAACTGCCCAAAAATGCAAAGGGGTACCACTTATGAGTTTTTAATGAAAAACTTACCAAAAATGCAAAGGGATACCAATTTAAGTTTTTTGCTGAAAAACTAAGTCAAACTGGATAGGGGTACTGCTTTGAGTTTTTGGTGGAAAACTGGCCAAAAATTTATAGGGGTACCCCTTTGTGTTTCTGATGAAAAACTGACAAAAAATGCAAAGGGGTACACCTTTGAGTTTTTCATTGAAAAACTGAGTCATAATGCATAGTTTGTACCCCTTTTAGTTTTTTGTGAAAAACTGGCAAAAAATGCAAAGGGGTACCCCCTTTGAGTTTTTGGCTAAAAAACTGAGTAAAAATGCCCCTTTGAGTTTTTTGTGAAAAAACTGGCCAAAAATGCAAAGGGGTACCTCTTGAGTTTTTGGCTAAAAGACTGAGTAAAAATGCAAAGGGGTATCCCTTTGTGTTTTATGCTGAAAACTGAGTCAAAATGCATAGGGGTACCCCTTTGAGTTTTTGGTGGAAAACTGACCGAAAATTCAAAGGGGTACACCTTTGCTTTTTTCCATTGAGAAACTGAGTCAAAATGCATAGTTGTACGCCTTTGAGTTTTTGGTGAAAAACTTGCCAAAAATGCAAAAGGGTACCCCTTTGAGTTTTTTTGTTAAAAACTGAGTAAAAATGCAAAGGGGTACCCCTTTGAGTTTTATGCTGAAAAACTAAGTCAAAATGCATAGGGGTAACCCCTTTGAGTTTTTGGTTGGAAAACTTGCTAAAAATGCAAAATGGTACCCCTTTGAGTTATTAAAGAAAAACTGACCAAAAATGCAAGGGGGTACCACTTTGTATTTTTTGGTGAAAAATTTAGTCAAAATGCATAATGGTACCCCTTTTACTTTTTGGTGAAAAATTGGCAAAAAAATGCAAAGGGGTACCCCTCTGAGTTTTTGGCTGAAAGACTGAGTAAAAATGCAAAGGGGTATCACTTTATATTTTACGCTGAAAAATTGAGTCAAAATGCATAGGGGTACCCCTTTGAGTTTTTGGTGGAAAACTGCCCAAAAATGCAAAGGGGTACACCTTTGAGTTTTTCATTGAAAAACTGAGTCAAAATGCATAGTTATACCCCTTTGAATTTTTGCTGAAAAAATGGCCAAAAAAGCAAAGGGGTACCCCTTTGAGTTTTTGGCTAAAAAACTGAGTACAAATGGAAAGGGGTACCCCTTTCTGTTTTACGCTGAAAAAATGAGTCAAAATGCATAGGGGTACCCCTTTGAGTTTTTGGTTGAAAACTGGCCAAAAATACAAAGGGGTACCCCTTTGAGTTATTGATGAAAAACTGACCAAAAATTCAAGGGGGTACCTTTTTGAGTTTCTTGCTGAAAAACGGAGTCAAAAAGCGTAGTGGTACCCTTTTGAGTTTTTTATGAAAAACCAGCCAAAAATGCAAAGGCGTACCCCTTTGAATTTTTCGCTAAAAAACTTAGTAAAAATGCTAAGGGATACCCCTTTGAGTTTATCTTTGAAAAACTGAGTCAAAATGCATAGTGGTACCCCTTTGAGTTTTTGGTTAAAAACTGCCCAAAAATGCAAAGGGGTAACCATTTGAGTTTTTCGCTAAAAAACTGAGTCAATATGGATAGGGGTACCGCTTTGAGTTTTTTGTGGAAAACTGGCCAAAAATTTAAAGGTGTACCCCTTTGTGTTTCTGATGAAAAACTGACCAAAAATGCAAAGGGGTAGACCTTTGAGTTTTTCATTGAAAAACTGAATCAAAATGTATAGTTGTACCCCTTTGAGTTTTTTGTGAAAAACTGGCCAAAAATGCAAAGAAGTTCCCCTTTGAGTTTTTGGCTAAAAAACTGAGTAAAAATGCTTAGGGGTACCCCTTTGAGTTTTACGCTAAAAAACAGACTCAAAATGCATAGGGGTACCCCTTTGAGTTTTTGGTTGAAAACTTGCATAAAATGTAAAGGAGTACCCCTTTGAGTTATTAATGAAAAACTGACCAAAAATGCAAGGGGGTACCACTTTGAGTTTTTTGCTGAAAACTGATTTAACATGCATAGTGGTACCCCTTTGATTTTTTGGTGAAAAACTGGCCAAAAATGCAAAGGGGTACCTCTTGAGTTTTTGGCTAAAAGACTGAGTAAAAATGCAAAAGGGTATCCCTTTGTGTTTTATGCTGCAAAACTGAGTCAAAATGCAAAGGGGTACCCCTTTGAGTTTTTGGTGGAAAACTTGCCGAAAATGCAAAGGGGTACACCTTTGCGTTTTCCATTGAAAAACTGAGTCAAAATGCATAGTTGTACGCCTTTGAGTTTTTGGTGAAAAACTTGCCAAAAATGAAAAAGGGTACCCCTTTGAGTTTTTTTGTTAAAAAACTGAGTAAAAATGCAAAGGGGTACCCCTTTGAGTTTTACGCTGAAAAACTAAGTCAAAATGCATTGGGGTACCCCTTTGAGTTTTTGGTTGAAAACTTGCTAAAAATGTAAAATGGTACCCCTTTGAGTTAATAATGAAAAACAGACCAAAAATTCAAGGGGGTACCACTTTGAGTTTTTTGGTGAAAAATGTAGTCAAAATGCATAATGGTACCCCTTTGAATTTTTGTCTTAAAAACAAAACAAAAATGCAAAGGGATATTGAAAAACTTAGTCAAAATGTATAGTGGTACCCCTTTGAGTTTTTAGTGAATAACTGGCCAAAAATGCCAAGGGGTACCCCTTATGAGTTTTTAATGAAAAATTTACCAAAAATACAAAGGCGTACCCCTTTGAGTTTTTCGCTGAAAAACTGAGTCAAAATGGATAGGGGTACCGCCTTGAGTTTTTGGTGGAAAACTGGCCAAAAATTCAAAGGGGTACCCCTTTGTGGTTTTGATGAAAAACTGACCAAAAATGCAAAGGGGTACACCTTTGAGTTTTTCATTGAAAAACTGAGTCAAAATGCATAGTTATACCCCTTTGAATTTTTGCTGAAAAACTGGCCAAAAATGCAAAGGGGTACCCCATTGAGTTTTTGGCTAAAAAACTGACTAAAAATGCAAAGGGGTACCACTTTTTGTTTTACGCTGAAAAACTGAGTCAAAATGCATAGGGGTACCCCTTTGAGTTTTTGGTTTAAAACTGGCCGAAAATACAAATGGGTACCCCTTTGAGTTATTGATGAAAAACTGACCAAAAAGTCAAGGGGGTACCATTTTGAGTTTCTTGCTGAGAAACGGAGTCAAAAAGCATAGTGGTACCCTTTTGAGTTTTTTGTGAAAAACTAGCCAAAAATGCAAAGGCGTACCCCTTTGAATTTTTTACTAAAAAACTTAGTAAAAATGCTAAAGGATACCCCTTTGAGTTTATCTTTGAAAAACTGAGTCAAAATGCATAGTGGTACCCCTTTGAGTTTTTGGTTAAAAACTGCCCAAAAATGCAAAGGGGTACACCTTGTGAGTTTTTAATGAAAAACTTACCAAAAATTCAAATTGATACCACTTTAAGTTTTTCGCTGAAAAACTAAGTCAAACTGGATAGGGGTACCGCTTTGAGTTTTTTGTTGAAAACTGGCCAAAAATTTATAAGGGTACCCCTTTGGGTTTCTGATGAAAAACTGACAAAAAATGCAAAGGGGTACACCTTTGAGTTTTTCATTGAAAAACTGAGTCATATTGCATAGTTGTACCCCTTTTAGTTTTTTGTGAAAAACTGGCAAAAAATGCAAAGGGGTACCCCTTTGAGTTTTTGGCTAAAAAATTGAGTAAAAATGCAAAGGGGTACCCCTTTGAGTTTTACGCTGAAAAACTGAGTCAAAATGCATAGGGGTACCCCTTTGAGTTTTTGGTTGAAAACTTGCAAAAAATGTAAATGAGCACCCCTTTGAGTTGTTGATGAAAAACTGACCAAAAATGCAAGGGGGTACCACTTTGAGTTTTTTGCTGAAAAACTGAGTCAAAATGCATAATGGTACCCCTTTGAGTTTTTGGTAAAAAACTGGCCAAAAATGCAAAGGGGTACCCCTTTGAGTTTTTGGCTAAAAGACTGAGTAAAAATGCAAAGGGGTATCCCTTTGTGTTTTTTGCTGAATAACTGAGTCAAAATGCATAGGGGTACCCCTTTGAGTTTTTGGTTGAAAACTGGCCGAAAATGCAAACGGGTACACCTTTGCGTTTTCCATTGAAAAACTGAGTCAAAATGCATAGTTGTACGCCTTTGAGTTTTTGGTGAAAAACTTGCCAAAAATGCAAAGGGGTACCCCTTTGAGTTTTTGTTTAAAAAACTGAGTAAAAATGCAAAGGGGTACCCCTTTAAGTTTTACGCTGAAAAACTGAGTCAAAATGCATAGGGGTACCCCTTTGAGTTTTTTGTTTAAAACTGGCCAAAAATGCAAAGTGGTACCCCTTTGAGTTATTGATGAAAAACTGACCAAAAATTCAAGGAGGTACCATTGTTAGTTTCTTGCTGAACAACGGAGTCAAAATGCATAGTGGTACCCCTTTGAGTTCTTTGTGAAAAACTAGCCAAAAATTCAAAGGCGTACCCCTTTAAATTTTTGGCTAAAAAACTGAGTAAAAATGCTAAGGGATACCGCTTTGAGTTTATCTTTGAAAAACTGAGTCAAAATGCATAGTGGTACCCCATTGAGTTTTTGGTTAAAAACTGGCCAAAAATGCAAAGGGATAACCCTTATGAGTTTTTAATGAAAAACTTACCAAAAATGCAAAAGGGTAACCCTTTGAGTTTTTCACTGAAAAACTGAATCAAAATGGATAGAGGTACCGCTTTGAGCTTTTGGTGAAAAACTGGTCAAAAATTCAAAGGGGTACCCCTTTGTGTTTTTGATGAAAAACTGACCAAAAATGCAAAGGGGTACCCCTTTGAGTTTTTCATTGAAAAACTAAGTCAAAATGCTTAGTTGTACCCTTTGAGTTATTTGTGAAAACTGGTAAAAAATGCAAAGGGCTACCCCTTTGAGTTTTTGGCTAAAAAACTAAGTAAAAATGCAAAATTGTACCCCTTTGAGTTTTACGCTGAAAAACTAAGTCAAAATTCATAGGGGTACCCCTTTGAGTTTTTGGTTGAAAACTGACAAAAAATGCAAAGGTGTACCCCTTTGAGTTATTAATGAAAAACTGACCAAAAACGCAAGGGGGTACCACTTTGAGTTTTTTGCTGAAAAACTGAGTCAAAATGCATAGTGGCTTTGTGTTTTTGGTAAAAAATTGGCCAAAAATGCAAAGCAGTACCCCTTTGAGTTTTTGGCTAAAATACTGAGTAAAAATGCAAAGGGGTAACCCTTTGTGTTTTACGCTGAAAAACTGAGTCAAAATGCATAAGGGTACCCCTTTGAGTTTTTGGTGGAAAACTATCCAAAAATGCAAACGGATACACCTTTGAGTTTTCCATTGAAAAACTGAGTCAAAATGCATAGTTGTACGCCTTTGAATTTTTGGTGAAAAACTTGCCAAAAATGCAAAAGGGTACCCCTTGGAGTGTTTGGTTAAAAAACTGAGTAAAAATGCACAGGGGTACCCCTTTGAGTTTTAAGCTGAAAAATTGAGTCAAAATGCATAGGGGTACCCCTTTGAGTTTTTGGTTGAAAACTGGCCAAAAATGCAAAGGGGTACGCCTTTGAGTTTTTGATGAAAAACTGACCAAAAATTTAAGGGGGTACCATTTTTAGTTTCTTGCTGAAAAACGGAGTCAAAATGTATAGTGGTACCCCTTTGAGTTTTTGGTGAATAACTTGCCAAAAATGCAAAGGCGTACCCCTTTGAACTTTTGGCTAAAAACATGAGTAAAAATGCAAAGGGATATTGAAAAACTGATTCCAAATGTATAGTGGTACCCCTTTGAGTTTTTAGTGAATAACTGGCCAAAAATGCCAAGGGGTACCCCTTATGACTTTTTAATGAAAAACCTAGCAAAAATGCAAAGGGGTACCCATTTGAGATTTTCGCTAAAAAGCTGAGTCAAAATGGATAGGGGTACAGCTTTGAGTTTTTGGTTGAAAACTGACCAAAAATGCAAAATGGTACCCCTTTGATTTATTAATGAAAAACTGGCCAAAAATGTAAGGGGGTACCACTTTGAGTTTTTGGGTGAAAAACTTAGTCAAAATGCATAGTGGTACCCCTTTTACTTTTTCGTGAAAAATTGGCCAAAAATGCAAAGGGGTACCCCATTAAGTTTTTGGCTGAAAGACTGAGTAAACATGCAAAGGGGTATCCCTTTACGTTTTACGCTGAAAAATTGAGTCAAAATGCATAGGGGTACCCCTTTGAGTTTTACGCTAAAAAACTGAGTCAAAATGCATAGGGGTACCCCTTTGAGTTTTTTGTTGAAAACTTGCAAAAAATTTAAAGGTGTACCCCTTTGAGTTATTGATGAAAAACTGACCAAAAATGCAAGGGGGTACCACTTTGAGTTTTTTGCTGAAAAACTGAGTCAAAATGCATAGTGGTACCCCTTTGAGTTTTTTGTGAAAAACTGGGCAAAAATGCAAAGGGGTACCCCTTGAATTTTTTGCTAAAAGACTGAGTAAAAATGCAAAGGGGTATCCCTTTGTGTTTTATGCTGAAAAACTGAGTCAAAATGCATAGGGGTATCCCTTTGTGTTTTATGCTGAAAAACTGAGTCAAAATGCATAGGGGTACCCCTTTGAGTTTTTTGTGGAAAACAGACCGAAAATGCAAAGTGGTACACCTTTGCTTTTTCCAATGAAAAACTGAGTCAAAATGCATAGTTGTACCAATTTGAGTTTTTTGCTGACAAACTGAGTCAAAATGCATAGTGGTACCCCTTTGAGATTTTGGTGAAAAACTGGCCAAAAATGCAAAGGGGTACCCCTTTGAGTTTTTGGCCAAAAGACTGAGTAAAAATGCAAAGGGGTATCCCTTTGTGTTTTACGCTGAAAAACTGAGTCAAAATGCATAGGGGCACCCCTTTGAGTTTTTGCTGGAAAACTGGCCAAGAATGCAAAGGGGTACACCTTTGAGTTTTCCATTGAAAAACTGAGTGAAAATGCATAGTTGTACGACTTTGAGTTTTTGGTGACAAACTTGCCAAAAATGCAAAGGGGTACCCCTTTGAGTTTTTTTTTAAAAAAACTGAGTAAAAATGCAAAGGTGTACCCCTTTGAGTTTTACGCTGAAAAACTGAGTCAAAATTCATAGGGGTACCCCATTGAGTTTTTGGTTGAAAACTGGCAAAAAATGCAAAGTGGTACCCCTTTGTGTTATTAATGAAAAACTGACCAAAAATACAAGGGGGTACCAATTTGAGTTTTTTGCTGACAAACTGAGTCAAAATGCATAGTGGTACCCCTTTGAGTTTTTTGTGAAAAACTAGCCAAAAATGCAAAGGCATACCCCTTTAAATTTTTGGCTAAAAAACTGAGTAAAAATGCTAAGGGATACCGCTTTGAGTTTATCTTTGAAAAACTGAGCCAAAATGCATAGTGGTACCCCGTTGAGTTTTTGGTTAAAAACTGGCCAAAAATACAAAGGGATAACCCTTATGAGTTTTTAATGAAAAACTTACCAAAAATGCAAAGGGGTAACCCTTTGAGTTTTTCGCTAAAAAACTGAATCAAAATGGATAGAGGTACCGCCTTGAGCTTTTGGTGAAAACTGGCCAAAAACTCAAAGGGGTACCCCTTTGTGTTTTTGATAAAAAATGGACCAAAAATGCAAAGGGGTACCCCTTTGAGTTTTTCGTTGAAAATCTGAGTCAAAATGCTTAGTTGTACCCCTTTGAGTTTTTGGTGAAAAACTGGCAATAAATGCAAAGGGCTACCCCTTTGAGTTTTTGGCTAAAAAACTGAGTAAAAATGCAAAGGTGTACCCCTTTGAGTTTTACGCTGAAAAACTGAGTCAAAATTCATAGGGGTACCCCTTTGAGTTTTTGGTTGAAAACTGGCAAAAAATGCAAAGTGGTACCCCTTTGTGTTATTAATGAAAAACTGACCAAAAATACAAGGGGGTACCAATTTGAGTTTTTTGCTGACAAACTGAGTCAAAATGCATAGTGGTACCCCTTTGAGATTTTGGTGAAAAACTGGCCAAAAATGCAAAGGGGCACCCCTTTGTGTTTTTGATGAAAAACGGACCAAAAATGCAAAGGGGTACCCCTTTGAGTTTTTCGTTGAAAATCTGAGTCAAAATGCTTAGTTGTACCCCTTATAGTTTTTGGTGAAAAACTGGCAATAAATGCAAAGGGCTACCCCTTTGAGTTTTTGGCTAAAAAACTGAGTAAAAATGCAAAGGTGTACCCCTTTGAGTTTTACGCTGAAAAACTGAGTCAAAATTCATAGGGGTACCCCATTGAGTTTTTGGTTGAAAACTGGCAAAAAATGCAAAGTGGTACCCCTTTGTGTTATTAATGAAAAACTGACAAAAATTCAAGGGGGTACCAATTTGAGTTTTTTGCTGACAAACTGAGTCAAAATGCATAGTGGTACCCCTTTGAGTTTTTTGTGAAAAACTAGCCAAAAATGCAAAGGCATACCCCTTTAAATTTTTGGCTAAAAAACTGAGTAAAAATGCTAAGGGATACCGCTTTGAGTTTATCTTTGAAAAACTGAGCCAAAATGCATAGTGGTACCCCGTTGAGTTTTTGGTTAAAAACTGGCCAAAAATACAAAGGGATAACCCTTATGAGTTTTTAATGAAAAACTTACCAAAAATGCAAAGGGGTAACCCTTTGAGTTTTTCGCTAAAAAACTGAATCAAAATGGATAGAGGTACCGCCTTGCGCTTTTGGTGAAAAACTGGCCAAAAACTCAAAGGGGTACCCCTTTGTGTTTTTGATAAAAAATGGACCAAAAATGCAAAGGGGTACCCCTTTGAGTTTTTCGTTGAAAATCTGAGTCAAAATGCTTAGTTGTACCCCTTTGAGTTTTTGGTGAAAAACTGGCAATAAATGCAAAGGGCTACCCCTTTGAGTTTTTGGCTAAAAAACTGAGTAAAAATGCAAAGGTGTACCCCTTTGAGTTTTACGCTGAAAAACTGAGTCAAAATTCATAGGGGTACCCCTTTGAGTTTTTGGTTGAAAACTGGCAAAAAATGCAAAGTGGTACCCCTTTGTGTTATTAATGAAAAACTGACCAAAAATACAAGGGGGTACCAATTTGAGTTTTTTGCTGACAAACTGAGTCAAAATGCATAGTGGTACCCCTTTGAGATTTTGGTGAAAAACTGGCCAAAAATGCAAAGGGGCACCCCTTTGTGTTTTTGATGAAAAACGGACCAAAAATGCAAAGGGGTACCCCTTTGAGTTTTTCGCCAAAAGACTGAGTAAAAATGCAAAGGGGTATCCCTTTGTGTTTTACGCTGAAAAACTGAGTCAAAATGCATAGGGGCACCCCCTTGAGTTTTTGCTGGAAAACTGGCCAAAAATACAAAGGAGTACACCTTTGAGTTTTCCACTGAAAAACTGAGTCAAAATTCATAGTTGTACGTCTTTGAGTTTTTGGTGAAATACTTGCCAAAAATGTAAAGGGGTACCCCTTTGAGTTTTTGGTTAAAAAACTGAATAAAAATGCAAAGGGGTACCCCTTTGAGTTGTACGCTGAAAAACTGAGTCAAAATGCATAGGGGTACCCCTTTGGATTTTTTGGTTGAAAACTGGCAAAAAATGCAAAGGGGTACCCCTTTGAGTTATTGATGAAAAACTGACCAAAAATTCAAGGAGGTACCATTTTTAGTTTCTTGCTGAAAAACGGAGTCAAAACGCATAGTGGTACCCCTTTGAGTTTTTTGTGAAAAACTAGCCAAAAATGCAAAGGCGTACCCCTTTAAATTTTTGGCTAAAAAACTGAGTAAAAATGCTAAGGGATACCGCTTTGAGTTTATCTTTGAAAAACTGAGCCAAAATGCATAGTGGTACCCCGTTGAGTTTTTGGTTAAAAACTGGCCAAAAATACAAAGGGATAACCCTTATGAGTTTTTAATGAAAAACTTACCAATAATGCAAAGGGGTAACCCTTTGAGTTTTTCGCTAAAAAACTTAATCAAAATGGATAGAGGTACCGCTTTGAGCTTTTGGTGAAAAACTGGCCAAAAACTCAAAAGGGTACCCCTTTGTGTTTTTGATGAAAAACGGACCAAAAATGCAAAGGGATACCCCTTTGAGTTTTTCGTTGAAAATCTGAGTCAAAATGCTTAGTTTTACCCCTTTGAGTTTTTGGTGAAAAACTGGCAATAAATGCAAAGGGCTACCCCTTTGAGTTTTTGGCTAAAAAACTGAGTAAAAATGCAAAGGTGTACCCCTTTGAGTTTTACGCTGAAAAACTGAGTCAAAATTCATAGGGGTACCCTTTGAGTTTTTGGTTGAAAACTGGCAAAAAATGCAAAGTGGTACCCCTTTGAGTTATTAATGAAAAACTGACCAAAAATGCAAGGGGGTACCAATTTGAGTTTTTTGCTGACAAACTAAGTCAAAATGCATAGTGGTACCCCTTTGAGATTTTGATGAAAAACTGGCCAAAAATGCAAAGGGGTACCCCTTTGAGTTTTTGGCCAAAAGACTGAGTAAAAATGCAAAGGGGTATCCCTTTGTGTTTTACGCTGAAAAACTGAGTCAAAATGCATAGGGTCACCCCCTTGAGTTTTTGCTAGAAAACTGGCCAAAAATGCAAAGGGGTACACCTTTGAGTTTTCCATTGAAAAACTGAGTCAAAATGCATAGTTGTACGCCTTTGAGTTTTTGGTGAAATACTTGCCAAAAATGTAAAGGGGTACCCCTTTGAGTTTTTGGTTAAAAAACTGAGTAAAAATGCAAAGGGGTACCCCTTTGAGTTTTACGCTGAAAAACTGAGTCAAAATGCATAGTGGTACCCCTTTGAGTTATTGGTTGAAAACTGGCAAAAAATGCAAAAGGGTACCCATTTGAGTTATTGATGAAAAACTGACCAAAAATTCAAGGAGGTACCATTTTTAGTTTCTTGCTGAAAAACGTAGTCAAAATGCATAGTGGTACCCCTTTGAGTTTTTTGTGGAAAACAGACCGAAAATGCAAAGAGGTACACCTTTGCTTTTTCCAATGAAAAACTCAGTGAAAATGCATAGTTGTACGACTTTGAGTTTTTGGTGACAAACTTGCCAAAAATGCAAAGGGGTACCCCTTTGAGTTTTTTTTTAAAAAAACTGAGTAAAAATGCAAAGGTGTACCCCTTTGAGTTTTACGCTGAAAAACTGAGTCAAAATTCATAGGGGTACCCCATTGAGTTTTTGGTTGAAAACTGGCAAAAAATGCAAAGTGGTACCCCTTTGTGTTATTAATGAAAAACTGACAAAAAATACAAGGGGGTACCAATTTGAGTTTTTTGCTGACAAACTGAGTCAAAATGCATAGTGGTACCCCTTTGAGTTTTTTGTGAAAAACTAGCCAAAAATGCAAAGGCATACCCCTTTAAATTTTTGGCTAAAAAACTGAGTAAAAATGCTAAGGGATACCGCTTTGAGTTTATCTTTGAAAAACTGAGCCAAAATGCATAGTGGTACCCCGTTGAGTTTTTGGTTAAAAACTGGCCAAAAATACAAAGGGATAACCCTTATGAGTTTTTAATGAAAAACTTACCAAAAATGCAAAGGGGTAACCCTTTGAGTTTTTCGCTAAAAAACTGAATCAAAATGGATAGAGGTACCGCCTTGCGCTTTTGGTGAAAAACTGGCCAAAAACTCAAAGGGGTACCCCTTTGTGTTTTTGATAAAAAATGGACCAAAAATGCAAAGGGGTACCCCTTTGAGTTTTTCGTTGAAAATCTGAGTCAAAATGCTTAGTTGTACCCCTTTGAGTTTTTGGTGAAAAACTGGCAATAAATGCAAAGGGCTACCCCTTTGAGTTTTTGGCTAAAAAACTGAGTAAAAATGCAAAGGTGTACCCCTTTGAGTTTTACGCTGAAAAACTGAGTCAAAATTCATAGGGGTACCCCTTTGAGTTTTTGGTTGAAAACTGGCAAAAAATGCAAAGTGGTACCCCTTTGTGTTATTAATGAAAAACTGACCAAAAATACAAGGGGGTACCAATTTGAGTTTTTTGCTGACAAACTGAGTCAAAATGCATAGTGGTACCCCTTTGAGATTTTGGTGAAAAACTGGCCAAAATGCAAAGGGGCACCCCTTTGTGTTTTTGATGAAAAACGGACCAAAAATGCAAAGGGGTACCCCTTTGAGTTTTTCGCCAAAAGACTGAGTAAAAATGCAAAGGGGTATCCCTTTGTGTTTTACGCTGAAAAACTGAGTCAAAATGCATAGGGGCACCCCCTTGAGTTTTTGCTGGAAAACTGGCCAAAAATACAAAGGAGTACACCTTTGAGTTTTCCACTGAAAAACTGAGTCAAAATTCATAGTTGTACGTCTTTGAGTTTTTGGTGAAATACTTGCCAAAAATGTAAAGGGGTACCCCTTTGAGTTTTTGGTTAAAAAACTGAATAAAAATGCAAAGGGGTACCCCTTTGAGTTGTACGCTGAAAAACTGAGTCAAAATGCATAGGGGTACCCCTTTGGATTTTTTGGTTGAAAACTGGCAAAAAATGCAAAGGGGTACCCCTTTGAGTTATTGATGAAAAACTGACCAAAAATTCAAGGAGGTACCATTTTTAGTTTCTTGCTGAAAAACGGAGTCAAAACGCATAGTGGTACCCCTTTGAGTTTTTTGTGAAAAACTAGCCAAAAATGCAAAGGCGTACCCCTTTAAATTTTTGGCTAAAAAACTGAGTAAAAATGCTAAGGGGATACCGCTTTGAGTTTATCTTTGAAAAACTGAGCCAAAATGCATAGTGGTACCCCGTTGAGTTTTTGGTTAAAAACTGGCCAAAAATACAAAGGGATAACCCTTATGAGTTTTTAATGAAAAACTTACCAATAATGCAAAGGGGTAACCCTTTGAGTTTTTCGCTAAAAAACTTAATCAAAATGGATAGAGGTACCGCTTTGAGCTTTTGGTGAAAAACTGGCCAAAAACTCAAAAGGGTACCCCTTTGTGTTTTTGATGAAAAACGGACCAAAAATGCAAAGGGATACCCCTTTGAGTTTTTCGTTGAAAATCTGAGTCAAAATGCTTAGTTTTACCCCTTTGAGTTTTTGGTGAAAAACTGGCAATAAATGCAAAGGGCTACCCCTTTGAGTTTTTGGCTAAAAAACTGAGTAAAAATGCAAAGGTGTACCCCTTTGAGTTTTACGCTGAAAAACTGAGTCAAAATTCATAGGGGTACCCTTTGAGTTTTTGGTTGAAAACTGGCAAAAAATGCAAAGTGGTACCCCTTTGAGTTATTAATGAAAAACTGACCAAAAATGCAAGGGGGTACCAATTTGAGTTTTTTGCTGACAAACTAAGTCAAAATGCATAGTGGTACCCCTTTGAGATTTTGATGAAAAACTGGCCAAAAATGCAAAGGGGTACCCCTTTGAGTTTTTGGCCAAAAGACTGAGTAAAAATGCAAAGGGGTATCCCTTTGTGTTTTACGCTGAAAAACTGAGTCAAAATGCATAGGGTCACCCCCTTGAGTTTTTGCTAGAAAACTGGCCAAAAATGCAAAGGGGTACACCTTTGAGTTTTCCATTGAAAAACTGAGTCAAAATGCATAGTTGTACGCCTTTGAGTTTTTGGTGAAATACTTGCCAAAAATGTAAAGGGGTACCCCTTTGAGTTTTTGGTTAAAAAACTGAGTAAAAATGCAAAGGGGTACCCCTTTGAGTTTTACGCTGAAAAACTGAGTCAAAATGCATAGTGGTACCCCTTTGAGTTATTGGTTGAAAACTGGCAAAAAATGCAAAAGGGTACCCATTTGAGTTATTGATGAAAAACTGACCAAAAATTCAAGGAGGTACCATTTTTAGTTTCTTGCTGAAAAACGTAGTCAAAATGCATAGTGGTACCCCTTTGAGTTTTTTGTGGAAAACAGACCGAAAATGCAAAGAGGTACACCTTTGCTTTTTCCAATGAAAAACTCAGTGAAAATGCATAGTTGTACGACTTTGAGTTTTTGGTGACAAACTTGCCAAAAATGCAAAGGGGTACCCCTTTGAGTTTTTTTTTAAAAAAACTGAGTAAAAATGCAAAGGTGTACCCCTTTGAGTTTTACGCTGAAAAACTGAGTCAAAATTCATAGGGGTACCCCATTGAGTTTTTGGTTGAAAACTGGCAAAAAATGCAAAGTGGTACCCCTTTGTGTTATTAATGAAAAACTGACAAAAAATACAAGGGGGTACCAATTTGAGTTTTTTGCTGACAAACTGAGTCAAAATGCATAGTGGTACCCCTTTGAGTTGTTTGTGAAAAACTAGCCAAAAATGCAAAGGCATACCCCTTTAAATTTTTGGCTAAAAAACTGAGTAAAAATGCTAAGGGATACCGCTTTGAGTTTATCTTTGAAAAACTGAGCCAAAATGCATAGTGGTACCCCGTTGAGTTTTTGGTTAAAAACTGGCCAAAAATACAAAGGGATAACCCTTATGAGTTTTTAATGAAAAACTTACCAAAAATGCAAAGGGGTAACCCTTTGAGTTTTTCGCTAAAAAACTGAATCAAAATGGATAGAGGTACCGCCTTGCGCTTTTGGTGAAAAACTGGCCAAAAACTCAAAGGGGTACCCCTTTGTGTTTTTGATAAAAAATGGACCAAAAATGCAAAGGGGTACCCCTTTGAGTTTTTCGTTGAAAATCTGAGTCAAAATGCTTAGTTGTACCCCTTTGAGTTTTTGGTGAAAAACTGGCAATAAATGCAAAGGGCTACCCCTTTGAGTTTTTGGCTAAAAAACTGAGTAAAAATGCAAAGGTGTACCCCTTTGAGTTTTACGCTGAAAAACTGAGTCAAAATTCATAGGGGTACCCCTTTGAGTTTTTGGTTGAAAACTGGCAAAAAATGCAAAGTGGTACCCCTTTGTGTTATTAATGAAAAACTGACCAAAAATACAAGGGGGTACCAATTTGAGTTTTTTGCTGACAAACTGAGTCAAAATGCATAGTGGTACCCCTTTGAGATTTTGGTGAAAAACTGGCCAAAAATGCAAAGGGGCACCCCTTTGTGTTTTTGATGAAAAACGGACCAAAAATGCAAAGGGGTACCCCTTTGAGTTTTTCGCCAAAAGACTGAGTAAAAATGCAAAGGGGTATCCCTTTGTGTTTTACGCTGAAAAACTGAGTCAAAATGCATAGGGGCACCCCCTTGAGTTTTTGCTGGAAAACTGGCCAAAAATACAAAGGAGTACACCTTTGAGTTTTCCACTGAAAAACTGAGTCAAAATTCATAGTTGTACGTCTTTGAGTTTTTGGTGAAATACTTGCCAAAAATGTAAAGGGGTACCCCTTTGAGTTTTTGGTTAAAAAAATGAATAAAAATGCAAAGCGGTACCCCTTTGAGTTGTACGCTGAAAAACTGAGTCAAAATGCATAGGAGTACCCCTTTGGATTTTTTGGTTGAAAACTGGCAAAAAATGCAAAGTGGTAACCCTTTGTGTTAATAATGAAAAACTGACCAAAATACAAGGGGGTACCAATTTGAGTTTTTTGCTGACAAACTGAGTCAAAATGCATAGTGGTACCCCTTTGAGATTTTGGTGAAAAACTGGCCAAAAATGCAAAGGGGCACCCCTTTGTGTTTTTGATGAAAAACGGACCAAAAATGCAAAGGGGTACCCCTTTGAGTTTTTCGTTGAAAATCTGAGTCAAAATGCTTAGTTGTACCCCTTTGAGTTTTTGGTGAAAAACTGGCAATAAATGCAAAGGGCTACCCCTTTGAGTTTTTGGCTAAAAAACTGAGTAAAAATGCAAAGGTGTACCCCTTTGTGTTTTACGCTGAAAAACTGAGTCAAAATTCATAGGGGTACCCCTTTGAGTTTTTGGTTGAAAACTGGCAAAAAATGCAAAGTGGTACCCCTTTGTGTTATTAATGAAAAACTGACCAAAAATGCAAGGGGGTACCAAGTTGAGTTTTTTGCTGACAAACTGAGTTAAAATGCATAGTGGTACCCCTTTGAGATTTTGGTGAAAAACTGGCCAAAAAT
>JBBPFJ010001243.1:0-18577 GCA_037975025.1 Excoecaria agallocha | reverse complement strand
GATGACACTTAGAGCATATGATCCTTGTCCCTCTCCTAAAAGGTTTACCATATTTTTTTCTAGGTTTGGATTATTCCTTTCTTTTGCATATCTTGGGCCTGCCTGGCATAGGCTTAACCTCTTGAGGTTTAATTACTGGATTATTTGAATCAGGACACATCTTCATGTTAGGTATTGGTTGAATGAAGTATTGGTAAGGCTTGAGAAAAATCTCCTTTCTATACCAGTGTTCAACGCAGTTTTTTGGTTCTTATCCTAAGTGATACGTTGAACATATTACATGTGCACATGGAATTTCATTAATCATTCATGATCTACATTTGCATGTTTTCTTCCTCAAGTTAACTATATGTACATATTCAAAAAGAAAGATGTACCCGAGAATTTGATTTGAACCACCAAATTTGCCTTTTTCTCGCCAGCAAGGATCCGCCCTCATCCCTTCACCAATGGCTAACTATAAGGTTGTTCCTGCGGGGTAGAACTTTGATGGCATCACTCCATGTCAGTGGTAACTTTATGCCTCCAGGTTTAGTTCTCATTAAACAGTAGCTATCAAAATGGCCCAATCTACCACAAAGATAACAAAAAATTGCTAATCTTTCATACTTAAAATTGACATAATGTTCATCACCACCTGCTCTAATAATTTTCTTAAATCTCAACAAAGGCTTATGGACATTCACCATGACTCGCAACCTCATAAACCGATTCATTCTTCCATAAATGATTTTTGAGTTGTAATCTATAAAAGAACCGATTAAATTGCTAAACCTTTGCGCCATTTTATCATTCATGAACCCATACGGTAAATCATGGACTTGAACCTAGAAAGCACAATGATATAGAGGGGCAAATTTTGGGTTCTCCCCTTATTGAACTCAATGAAGTAATAACAGATGCTTATTGAATGTTCAAGGAGATCTGGATATGATATGAAGGACATCACACTCATAGAAAAATCTGAACAAAAATCTTCCCTCACCTATCTGAGAAATATGGACTCCACCTAATGGATGCCGCAAATCAACCATGGTGTTCCTCATATATTCAAAGTTAATAACCGCTTTAGTGAGGAATCTTCCTACTACATTGATCATGTTTCGTTTTTGGTTGTTCCCTTCAAACTCTTCAACATACCACCCTTTTTCTTCATCCTAACGAATATTCAACTGAGCTAAATCATCCTTCATGGAGAAATTCGAGGTTGACAAGAAAAAGAAAAGAAAAGACGTGTTACAAAGATAGATAAAAGTTATAGAAAGTACAAACATAATTTTGTAAAAAAAAATTTTGAGTATAAAAATAAGGCAAAGTAATTTAAATCTATTTATTATTGTTTAATTTTAATAAAAATAACAAATAAAAAATAGAATAAATATTAATTAGCTAACGAGTTCGGTGGGTAATTAAGCTAATTGACTTTTACGTAGCTTTTATCAATTAATGCAGTTGAATTTGCGGAGATATTAAAGTTTCTTTAATTTTGCAGCTTGATGACCTCTTTTAAGGCCAGGGTCTATGCATCTAGAAGTTGTCTTCATCATTGCTTCCTGCCTTTAATATCACACATTCTTCTGTGTAAATGAAAAGAAAACATGTAACAAAGGGACTGTACACCACAAAAATCAAGCCACTTGTCCATAGACTTTATATTCACGCAATCCCGCTTTAAATATAATTAAATTTAGACCCAAATTATTATTTAGACCCGCTTAATGATTTTTTTTATAAACTAAATTAATAATTTTTTTCAATATTTTACATATCCACTATTTTTTAGTTTCTTTTAATTCATTCATTTTATGCGGCAATCTTTTATTTACTTGATCTATAAATTTATTCATAGACTCAGTGTAGATAAGCGTTTTTTAGTATAATTAAGTTTCGAATAATCATATAATCGAGTTTTAATTGGTAATAACTTGATTAATAATTATTGAAAAAACTTCATTAATTTTGTTTTGGAAAAAAAAAAAAATCAACGTTGTGATCTAAATATATAGAAACTATTGCTGGAAAATTTTCAAGAGAAATAAAAATCTACCACTTAGTCAAACACTGCCTAAAACTAAAACTGGTTTGTTTTGATAAATAAAAAGGGAAATTAGATTAAAGAATGCCGACATTAATGACACGTGTTAAAAAATGGAATTAATTTATAATTAAGATTAAAAAATTTGTTGGTTTCAGAGCGCTGCAAATGCAAACTAAACATATTTTAAATCACGTGAATGTTATTTTATACTTAAATAATAATCGTATCCTATTTTAATCAATGGGAACACTAAATTCTTTCCTCCATAAAACAATTGCGAGTTACGCGGCGCAGATATTCCTTTCTAATTGGATATCGGCCCTTGATACACGCTCAGGGCGCATCGCTCGCACCAACTCCTGACGTCAGCCTTGTGAATCTCTTAAAACAACAAGCAGAGAAGAGAAGAGAAGAGAAGAAAGAGATGGCTACTCCTTCCCTTAACTTGCACACAAATTCCAAATATCTCAATTCCCATTGCTCATTTCAACATTAAATAATTACTTTCTGTTTTCAATTTACACTTTCTTCTCTTTATATAAAATAACACCTCCTCAATCCCATTCTCATCTTCTATTTATTCAATCCTCTCTCTTCATTTGCATTAACAAAGCATGAATCACACAGCCTTTTCTAGTTTGTCCCATCAATTTCCTCGAACTTCAAGCTATACCAGTCTGATTCCTTGTTTGACTGAGAATTGGGGTGATTTGCCGTTAAAAGTTGATGATTCCGAAGATATGGTCGTTTACGATTTCCTCCGCGATGCCGTTTCTTCTGGATGGTCTCCGTTGGATTCAACCACCACTTCTGCAACAGCTGAGATAACCACCATTAAAACTGAGCCAGCGGAAGACTTTGAGATTCTAGCTCCAGAAGCCGTCAATCTACCATTTCATGAAGATAGAGGTAAAACCATTTATTTAACTAAAAATATTAACGAGAAAGTGGCCAAAGGAAGGCATTATAGGGGAGTACGACGGCGGCCGTGGGGGAAGTTCGCAGCGGAGATAAGGGACCAAGCGAAAAATGGCGCTCGAGTGTGGCTTGGAACTTATGAGACGGCTGAGGAAGCCGCTCTAGCTTACGATAGAGCCGCTTTTAGGATGCGTGGCTCAAGGGCTTTGCTTAATTTTCCACACAGAATCGGCTCTAATGAGCCTGAGCCTGTTAGAGTGACAGCGAAGCGTCGGCAGTCACAGATGGCTATATCGGCGACTGCAGCTAAGAGAATGAAAAGCTCCATGGCTAACGAAGCCAATTTGAAAATTGGGAGCCGGACAAATTACCATTTAGAGCTGCTGCCAGTTGGCGAGCAATTATTGGTTAGTTAGTTTAGAGTTGGGGGCGTTGACTTATATCTTTGTGTAACGGGGGGAAATGGTACGTTTGGTTGTGGTATATTGTGTAAATAAAATGAGTTTACGAGTAATCGTCAAAGCAATAACATCAAACCCCATTTGCATACGGAAAAACTTGACCGGCGCTGGGGTAATTAAAAAAACAAAAGGTTATCGCAATTAGTATTATATAGGCACGAAAATGAGGCCACATTTTTGAATTATTAATCAGATAATCTACATATACTCTAAAGTTTGGTTTACAAATTCTTCAAATTTATCATCAACTTAATACATGACACACCACTTTACATTAGTGATAATATTCAAAATAAAATTAACTATAAGACCGGTCCATTAAAAATTCACGAAAAAATTTAAGACCAAAAGTCCAAAAAATTTAATACTCAAAAATATAAATTTAATAGGTACACCCATAATTGGAGGGCTCTCTCTTCATTAAGCTTTATCTCTATACTTCGATAGCTAACTTACGTATCGAAACTCAAAAATCTGACAAAATCGGATTAGTTTTCTTTTTTGCAGGTCATTAAAGTTTCCTTCACCATGGCCGGCGATCTCTCATTCTACTGTAAAATTTTATATTTTATCATTGGGTGCTTTCGTTGAGAGTTGACGCCGAATCTGAGCTACTCAACCTGAAATCAAAGAAAAATGATGTTCGTTCCATGACTGCTTTTTAAAGGAGTTTCAACGCCAAACTTCAGATTTACTATTGCCCCTCTATAAAAGAAAAATTCATGAAAAGATCTTGAACTTTATTTCACAGTAAAAGTCTAGATCTGAAAAATCTTGAACTTGATCTCACAATAAAAGCTTAAATCTGAAAGATATTGAGTTTCTTTTCAAAGAAAATGCCTAGATCTAAAGATCTTGGATTTGATCTTGCAAAAAAGGCAAAGAGAGAAGTGATACGGGTACTGTGCTCCAAGAAAAATAGAGCAAGGTAACAATCAAACTCATCGGAGAGGCCCCCACCGAACAAAAGTGATGGTGAAGAAACAGTAGGAAGAACAAACAAAACTGAAAAGCGAAAATCAAAAAGCGATTTTCAGTAGGTACATGCACTCAAATTTCGTAGATGACTAGCATTGACTGCAAACCTATCTCTATCTCTTGAAAGATATGATGGATGGATCCCACCTCTAAAACAAAAAAACATGTGATTACCTACCGCACCTTTAAAGATCTAAAAAGATATATGTCGAAAGTCTTTTTGCCCAACACCAGGTATGTATATTAAGAATTTATTTAATTGTTTTTTTAAGTTTATTAGATGGATAATATCTCTCCGCCAAGAGCGGATCGTAAGACTATCTATCGGCAAAAGCGAATTGGATAAAAAAATTTCGATCGATCGGTCGGATATGGTTATCTCTCCGCCAAGAGTGGATTGGATCGGAAGACCATTTATCGTTAAGAGCGGATCAGATGAATAATATCTCTCCGCCAAGAGCGGATCGGATGGATAATATCTCTCCGCCAAGAGCGGATCGGAAGACCATCAATCGCCAAGAGCGGATCGGATGAAAAAATTCCGATCGGTCGGATATGGTTATCTCTCCGTAAAGAGCAGATCAAATCGGAAGACCATAAATCGCCAAGAGCGGATCGGATAAAAATCGGATATGGTTATTTCTTTGCCAAGAGCGGATCGGATCGGAAGACCATCCATCGCCAAGAGCGGATCGGATGGATAATATCTCTCCGCCAAGAACGGATCGGATGTGGTTATCTCTCAGACAATATAAGCAACCGTAAAGCAGGTTAGTAAATATTTATAAAATTATTTGCAAAATAAAATTGCAAAAAATTATTTTCAGGATAAAAATTATAAAACGGGTAACTCCCGATCAAGGTATTCTCCAAACGGGTAACTCCTCATAAGTGGGTAACTTCCGATCGAGATTCTCCAAATGGGTAACTCCCCATAAGCGGGTAACTCCCCATAAGCGGGTAACTTCCAAAGACAAGGTTCTCCAAACGGATAACTCCCCATAAGCGGGTAACTTTCAAAATTATCGAGCCTTCGATCTCAAAGATTGAATTGCATGGAGGGGAACCAGTGATAATACCCAAAATAAAATTAACTATAAGGCCAACCCATTAAAGGCCCACGAAAAGGCTTAAGACCAGAAACTCAAAAAATCCAACACTCAAAGCTAAAAGTTTGACAGGTACACCCATAACTGAGGGGCTCTCTCTCTCCATTAAGATTTCTCTCTACATTTCGATAGCTAAGTTAGGCATTAGAACTCAAAAGCCCGGCAAGATCGGGCTAGTTTCCTTTTTTGCAGGTCATTAAAGCCTCATTCATCATGACCGATGATCTCTTCTTCTACGATAAAATTTTGTGTTTTATCAATTAGTAAAATAAAAAAGAGATGCCAGCATAAATTAATTAATGAATCTATTCTTTTTACCTAAACGAGATTGGGTATATATCTTAAAATTTATTTAAAAATTTGTATAAACTTTGATCGAAGTATAAATATAGGAAAATGCAATTGATTATTTTTCGAGGGAACTGATTTATCACTGAACTATTATATATAGCCGAGGAAACTGCAGTTGGAAAGGCACATATATAGAATGAAATTGAAGCAAATAATAGATTTTCCACTCGCAGTTGTTTTGTAGATCGGAGCAGTGTAATTGGGTTCTAATAAATATTAATTTACGTTGTTAAAATTAAAGGATTGCCTATATAGCTAACTTTACTCGTGGGTATTCTGTGTATCCCTCCCGTCTGTCAACTTTACCTCGTATCCCACCAATGACATTGATTGTTGTCGAAGACTTGGCCTGTGCTAAATCAAGTTATTTCAATGAAAGACGTATAAATCATTCATCAACACCACATTCATTTTACCATTGACTTGAGCTGCATAGACTGGACCCATAATGCCACTGTTGACTATTGTTCATTTACCAATGCTACATAAAATTTTCAAGAAAAATAACCATTGGTACATAACCGGATTTATCTAAATTTTGTTAGAAACATTGCATTCATATGAATTACATTTAAGTGTCTTCATTCGAGTCAATTATAATTTACCATATTAAAAAGAATTATTTTATAAAAATCATATATTTTTCACAATCTGATTCCACAATATGATGTTGTGTGATTGAAAAAACTCTAATTTTTAAAATTTTTTCTGACACGTACCACTTTTTATTATTTTTTACAAAAAAATTCATTATGCATCCATTAAATAAATGAAATTAGAAAAAGATGGACATATGCATCCATGAAAAAAAATAGGTGGAAAGCATTATGTGTTGGCGTCTTGTTTTGATTATTAACTGCGTGTTTCACATTTTTAGACTTTTCTTTTATTTTTCTTTCTGTTTTTTTTGAATTAATTTAAAGACCTTTATAGATGCATTATTCTTAAACAAAAGAAAGACTTATTTCTTAAAAAAAAAAAAAAAGGAAGACCCAATTGGGTGGGTGCATAATCGTTTTCATGGCACAGAAGTCAGATTGACGAGTGAGTTTTTATTCTACGAAATTTCTCGTACGTTTTTCTTGCCAACGGAATTTGAAAATGGATTTGCAGAGTAAGAGACAATAATGCCTTCAAAATCTCCAACCTAATGATTCTACTATATCTATTCAAGATAAATTAACACGTTCCAAATCAAAATCAACCCATTCTACGGAATATTATTGTTTGAAATATAGAGAAAATGTTTAGTTAGAACAATACTATCCCTAACACATCATCCAACTTTGTCTTTAAATCAACCTCTTATTATTCCTTCTTTTTTTTTTTTTATTAGCATAACATCCATTTAGAGAGAAAGTAATTAAATACAATCTTGTTGTCAGTCTAATTGGTTGCAGGAAAGTGTAAAGAATATGAAAAGAATAAAGAGAGGAGGTGTGTTTCACACCTGCGGGTGGAAGTTGGAACATAGAAGCAGAAATTCCAATGAATGGGGCGTTTTCACTTCTTAATTAGAAGACTGACCTTTCGATTGGATGTGTGGTGGTGGTGCATGGTTGACGTCTTTCCCTTTAGTATTACATTATTCATTCCAAAGCAAGAGAACAAAAGCAATATAATGAAAATGAACTTGTTTAAATTTTATTATTGGATAGCCCTTTAGCAAGGAAACATATTACTGGTTGCCGTGCGAAGAAAGTTCGCCACTGGAATTTATTTATAACCAAATTCCTTTTCCTTCAACCAATGATTAATTACTCTTTGTAATTAAATTCATGTGGACATTATGCATTTTTTAAACAGAAGTGGAAACGTATCTTGGTGGCTGGACTTGTACACATTTAATACCATACACAAAAATGTTATGGGAACTGGGCCTGAATTTGGGCTATCTTGGGCTTATTCATGGGCCTAATTGAACTTTCTTTTCATCTACACTGAGTGAACTTTTATAATGAAAATTGAAACGTCATTTTAGGAGCCTCGGCTACCATCGAATGGCTGAAAATGAGCCTGCAGTCTCGATAGTCGTGGCTAATAATTTGTAATCGTTGGATGGAGTAGATACAATTCACACTGCGTGTGTATTTTTAGTAATTTTATTCCTCCATTTGTTAAATATTTATATATAAGTTGCGAGCGGCATGAGCAAGTCTTAGAATCCCAAGTTATTCCATAAGAGTCCCCATTGATTTTGAATTTTTTACAAAAACTGCTATCGATTTGTTAGAAATTAAAAGAAAACCCTTTTCTTGGTGCAATACTGATAAAGGTATAAGCTACAGCTTATACAATGCAACCGACTTCATTTAGAAAAGATAAAGTAGTGTACGTCAGGATCGCATTTCTGCTGGCCAAGTGATCTTATATAAAATAAAACAATGAATGACGCTTTATTTATTTATTTTTCTTATTTCCACCAATAGTAGCCAAGTATCGGGAATATATATATATATATATATATATATATATATATATATATATATATATATATATATATATATTGTAAAGAATAAACTAGAAAACTCGATAGATTCTTCTTGGCATTTCCTATAAACCTACGCCATACGCACCTATCATTACATTACTCACAAATATATTATCAGTCTTTAATGGAATTTATGCATGTATATGTCAAATACATGCTACAAATTTGAACCGAAGAAAAAGGAAAAACAACATAATAAATTTTTTATTCAATTGTTTCGATGAAGAAGACGCGTAGAAGATGATTTAGAGTTTGTTTAATAGGAGTGGTATGTATGTAGCTGTTACATATATCTCCTCTTTGTGTTTAGAACAACGCAACCTCAATATCAGACTAGAACCGACGTGTCACTGTATCAAAACACTTGGAAGCATGCAACCCCTGCATGACGACCTCCTCAACACGTGCCTTCTCCTTCTTCAACACGTGCTATCTTTTGTTCCTATAAATCACACAGTCCTTTCCCCCGACATCTCCATCCATCCAAAATTCACCTTCTCAGACAGTCTATCTTTTGTATACCAATGCCAGATCAACAGTCGTTACAGCTGCGGGGCCATGACCACCAGCAAACACGGTCCTACCAGGTTGTGAAAGCAGCAACTGCGGTCACTGCTGGTGGTTCCTTTCTTGTACTTTCTGGTTTAACTATGGCTGCAACCGTTATTGCACTCACCGTAGCCACTCCTTTGCTCGTTATTTTCAGCCCTGTACTTGTTCCGGCGCTCATCACCGCTGGACTTATAATCACCGGCTTCTTGGCCTCTGGTGGTTTCGGCGTTGCAGCAGTTTCAGTGCTCTCATGGATCTATGGGTACATTCCATTATTCAATAAACCAAGGTTTCATTCTTGATATGATGAGTTTATTATTTTGTTCTGATATAAAAAGAAAAAAAAAATTTGTGTGGCAATACAATTACAGGTATGTGACCGGAAAGCGTCCAGTGGGAGCAGAGAGTCTGGACCAGGCAAGGTTGAAACTGGCAGGGAAGGCAAGGGAGATGAAGGACAGGGCTGAGCACTTTGGTCAGCAAGTAACGGGTCAACAAACTTGAGGGTTTTGATGGAGAGAGGAAAGGGATTCGTGAGAATTTGGGTTAAATGTAAAAATGGCTATGATATTTACAAGTCTTAAATTTGAGAGGCCATTGTTGGTTTCATGCTTTGGGTTTTGGATTGATTTCCGTTTTAAAGTTGCGAGTTGTCTAAAATAAAATTATGTGTCTTGTGTGTGTTTTTTGGTTGTAATCAACTCTTATTTCTTACCATCTCTTAATAATTTCCAGCATTAATATTTAAGGGTTTTGATGTTAATGCATGCCTGCATTTCTCTGCCATCTCATATACTAGGGATTTTACATGTATCTTGTTAGTAATAGTGGCTGTTTGGCTCGTGAAATTGTAAGATAATTTGACACCTTCAATGCTAGGTGGCAATAGAAAAGAACTTGTTATGTTATTTGATTCAAGTACTGCTACGAAATTCGAATGGATAATGTCCAATAAGTTATGCTATTTTGCATATAGGACTTTTGATAAAATTAAGATATTCTTATTCATATTGACAAAATGAATCCTTCCAATTGAAAAGAAAGTTTAAACGAAGTCGTATGCATGTATTGATATCCATATCATATCATATCATCACATTCCGACTTGATTTTTGAATTTACTTTACAAGTATATATAATTCCTTTAAATAAAAGCGATGGCGGCTTTGAAAGAACTATATATATTCACTACAAAAAAACTGCAAATTAGCGACGGATTTAAATAACTGTTATCCGTCGCTAATTTAACTTAGCGACGCTCGAAGAACAGTTGCTAAAAGGCCTGTCGCGATATATTCGCGACGGATTCAAAATCAGTTGCTCATTTAGCAACGAAATTTTATCTTCGTTGCTAATTTATATTCCTAATTAGTCGCCGAATTATAATAATAATATTTAGCGACTACATTTTCCTTCGCTAATTAAAAATTTACAATAAAAGTTATCGACAAAATATTTGTTGCTAATATGGTCGCTAATGATTTCTTAAATTCTAATGTTTGCACAGTAGCGACAGTTGCTGTTGCGAATCCGTCGCTAAATTATTGCATAATTTAATTTTTTCTTTTATTGTATTTTTAAATTTTCATCCTGTACACATTAATTATAAATAATAATCTTATATTATAAAATTCATATTATAATAGATGCAAATATAAATAATAATCTTATATTTTCAAATATATATAATTTGTAATGAATTCATTACAAATATAGAGTTAACATATAATTTTCCTAAAATTAATAACTAACAAATTAAATCTTTACAATTTCCTACCAAATATAGAATTAACTCCAAGTTAATATTGTTGTAGTAACATACCCTAAGCTTAAATGCAGTCCCTCTTTACCGATAGTTTTCGGCTAGAAACTACTCTTGATTTGCAAGAAACTGGTCAATTTATTTTGTTATTGGAATATCCCTGCTTACATATCAACCAATCACATATCAGTCGCTAATTTTGGTTTAATGTGCAAGTAATTAACTGAATTTTAGTTAACTAGTCAAAAACATGATTACATGGAAATTGATAGGACAATTTGTTATCCGCTACTCACTCTGATCTTATTAAGATGAGGTAACAACTCCCATATCCTCATTATAGCAATATCCTCCATTGGGAACAAAGATTCCAATCCTTCATTGGACATCATGAACCTTATACAAATAGCATAACCATTTTCACATAACACAGTAGTTAAAAATTAATAGGTTGCAAATCTACACATCAACATATTTTGTGCCCATCGAGAGAAAGAACATCCTCACTTCTATTGGTGTATAAGGTTCATATGTTAATTATGCTCAACAACAATTACATTAATCAAATCAAACCATAAAAATTGTCCCTAAGATCAAATCTTTGAGGCTAGCAGATAAGCAATGAAGAAATAAGTATTCAAATATAGTATTTTGATTTCAACAACCTCCCCAAACTCTCTCTTTCACAATTAATACCGTTAAAACAATCAATAAACAAAGAAATAACAAGTCCAGATAGGAGGAAGAGGAGTAGAAATTGCAAGACCTTCTGAACATAGTCTAGCAGATCCATTGCATAAGCAATGCCCATAATGTTGTCCATACGTTGCTAAAAAACAGGAACCCTATCAACATGTCCTCAAATAGTTTAGCATATTGCTAAAAGAAAGGAAAAAAATAAAAATTTTAAAGGCAAAAGAAGAAATATTAAGATATGAAGTATTACAAATTAACTTACCTTGGATATTGATGAGTAACCCATAACTCATGAAATCCTGAAAATCCATGCTTGTAGTTGTATATAATTGATTCCTCTGCAAGTTCTCTGCTGACAAAAGCCAAATAATAGGATGTCATTCTGCTTAGATATCTATCACTATCATGGTATCTAACATAACATCCAATAGGAAAAATATGTTGAGTTTTCTAAAAGCAAAAAGTAAGGATGCAATTAGCATGTGCAATTGGACCAAGCTAAAAATTAACAACGTCCTTATGCTAACAAAACACACGTAACATGAAAGAATCAGGAAAGTAAAAGATTATAATTCTCTAGGTATTGAATGGATTTTCCCAAAGATGATAGCAAAATATCCATGATTCAAGTAGAATACTTTTGAAGATAAAGTCTACCGATCAAAATTCTAGACATTCTCGGCAAGTTGCCAAAAACCATGTGACGACAGAAGACATCAAACCAGTTCATTCCTCACAATTCACTCCAAAGAAACCTGAATAACACTTAAGTCTTATTTCCAATAATTAAAGTAAAAGCCAAAGAAAAATAATCACAATCAACAATTATAACAATAAAATGCTAGAGTCTATAGAAATCTCAATCTTATTGCTATCCATCTAAGATGTAAATTAAAGCCAACATTACAAGCAACAGACTGTAATATAAGATGAAGTTAGAAAATACTGTTCTTTATGGAAAATAGGAGAAACATAAGCCACTTGGGTGTTTTAATTAATATGATTTTAGTCAAACTCTCAACAAATGCTTTAAAGATAGACATTATATATATATACGAGTTTTAAGAGTCCACATATCATTCAGTTTCTGTCAAACTAAATTCTTGATAGTTATATACCTCAATCAACTACAACAAATGCTTCAAGATAATATTTAAACAAGAGGAAATTATTCACCTTGAAATGAGGAATTTTACAAAATTCTAACAATCAGGCCCCCCTAGCACAAGCCTTACAGCCACAGTGAACACACTCAACCACCTTCTCCTCTCTTAGATGACTTGGGACCCTACACACAGATAACTCTGCTATGTACTTCGAATAACTATCCTTTTTCTTTTGATAAGCTAGAAATATTTATTATTGCAAATTGAATGAAGCTATGAGGCTAAACATGAGTACAAGAGTGACCACTGTCACAAATCTAAAACCATTGCTTACAAAAGGAAGTACCAGCATCCTACTGATAAAAACCTGATGGCTAGTAAAAGAAACATACCAAATTCATAACAGATGTATAACAATGTTCAACACCCAAACCAGTAGTCATAACAGATGAATAACTATCCTTCAAAGGATATATCTCACTATCATAAAAGAGCAAGTGCTTTGCAAAGAAAATGGCACACCATAAACAATTCAATAAAAAAAGAAAGGGTATTTTAGTTATAGTTAAAAAAGCATGATTGATCACTATCAACACTTAAAATAAACAAATATGAGAGCAATTACCCAAAACATCTATAGCAAAATTAAACAAAAACATATAAATTTATCTAATAATATAGACAAAGGAAGAAAAGAGAAAGACCCAGCAAGTTGCAGATTCTATTTTGAAATGAAAAAAAAAATCAAAATATGAAAAAGAAAAATCCAAATAATTAGTAGGGGTTAGATTTCGAAGTTAGAACCAAATAAAACTAAAGTGCTTACCACAATCAGCTCCATGTACAGATTCTCAAATCCTAAAAATATCTTAGAGTTAGTTCTTTAATCAAGAAAAAATGCAAGTTTAAACCTCATTAAGTGTCTAGTTCATTATATTTTTCTGGTTCCAAGACCATGAAATAAAATCATGATAATGAAGCAAACCTCAGCTGCACCAAATAATGTTTTCACCGACTTTTTGTCTGAAGCCAGCCTTTTTTCAACAAGGCAGGTAGTTTTTTGTAGTGCAGCTTTGCATTCAGGACCAGCCGATTCACCAATCTGGTAAAACATGGACATGGGCATCAAAGGCTTACAAAAAAGGAGAGAAATAGAAAATTTTTCTGATATAAAAACATCTCTTGAAAGGTGAAAAAAGTAAGCTAAAAAACTGCAATACTTAATCAATGCTACAAAATCAAAATTATATTCACCTGCTGCTCAAATTTAGGGAAACTTAAGACGAAACCATGCACCCAATGCTCCAGAATATGAAACTCCAAAAACATAGTATAGATTCTCCACATCTATTCTATTGAGCTTCAGGTTCAGGGAGTCCTACAAAAGAAAATTCTTATAGCCACATAATAATGTTAATTAGCAAATTCTTATAGCCACATAACTATTAACTTAATACCTTAATAAATAATTCACTCCCAGATTTAATATAATAAATAAATTCCAACAACAGTGATAAGTATTTATCTTTGAAAGTAGTTTGGTAGCCCTTATTACACACTAAACTTATACTATCAACAAAATTTAAAATTTAAAACAGGATCTCAATTTATAGAACTCAACTGACCCTTACATTATATGAAATGGAATAGTGAATCCGCACACCAATAAATAGAAGCAGGCATCCAATTTCAAAGAAAATAAACTAATTCCTAATAATCAGCTCAAAGTTTAACTAATAAATTTGTAAAGGTAAATTTGGTAACCACGTACCTATTTCTTGAAATTTCTACATTTCGTCAATTATCTGCTCGTCGGAGGCTCGTCGGAACTTGACCGAAGCCTCATCGGTGCGAGATCAAAACCACCTGGAGATAGCTGACGTGGAGGGGAGTCCACCGGCGGTGGTCACGTGCTCAAAGGACTACATTCGTGGCTTGGATCTACGCTAAAAATCGTGGATGTATAGGTCATCGATCTGCCTGCTTCCAATGGTCGACAACTAGAGGAAGGTGTCGCCACCTGGAGCTCGTTGGTACCGCTCCTTCCTCTTCTTACCGCCTTACATCACTGGAAGGAAGGAGGCAGCTTCACGGGAGAGGATCGGACAGAGAAGACGATAAGACCCCAGGGCCACCAGTGTGACTATAACGTGATCGAAGATCGGAGGGACGACAATGAAGGAAGGCATCGTCGATGAGGGTCCATCCGTTTAATGCCGTTGATTGGCCCAGGTGGTCTCCCTTTTACCTTCCAGCATTCTCTTATTTTTTTTTCTTTTGGTAGCCACACATTGCTACCCAAAAATATCTAGAGATTACTTATTATTATTATTATTATTATTTTTGTCAAGTAAATCTTAATCTTATCCTTATCATTCTTATAATAATTATCATATATAAAAATTCATTTTAGTACATACATGTGTGCATTTTTTAATTTATAAATTCAAAAGTCTGATATTCATATTCTAAAATATTCTCAAAACACTCAAACTTTGGGGTGTCACAGCATCAGTATCCCTGTATTGGGCTACTGGACTTTGGGCTCGTTTATATCGGGCCCATAACATGCTAATAGATGTTTATTATTCATTTCGAGATTTAAAAAAAGAACTTTACTATATATATTTCATACCACATAAATTAATTTTAATTGGTTTAGCCGTCACCACTAAAAAATTATTTTGGAAATTAATTTTCGTTAAATAATTCTCACGGATCCATGTTTCATTATGTTGATTAATAAGGAGTTATGAAATGTAGATCTAAAGCCAACCAGTGAAGTCTTCTGCTCGAGAAACATGAATAGTTACTAATTATGAGACTGCAAAGATTAAAACGTTAATATTTTTTACAGTGGATAAAAGTATAGGCTCACCAATGTAAGCCCAATGACAATTAAATTAGTTGGACAAGCCCAATGGAGATGCCTATAAAGAAGCCAAATATACAGCAAATAAATTCACGCATTGATGTGCGTTTAAAAGAAATGATTAAAAATGTCAAATGATTTTTAAGAAATAAAAAGCTGATTATTTGATAAAAGGTGGTTATGGGATAAAATGAAATTTTCATTCAAATAGTTTTTTTTTTCTTCCTTTAAAAAAATATTCTAAATATTTTATACATATTTTTTTTTAGGAAAAACATATTATGTGGTCCTGAATTTTAATGTTTTTCTATGTTATATTCATATACTTTTAAAAGTTGACATTAAATTTATGTATCTTTTAGATCACTAATGTTATATGTCTAATTTAGATGGTACTAAAATACATTTTATTAATCTCCTACGAAGTCATTTGAAATGACCGAAAACCACCAAAATATAAATAAAAAAAAGAGTTAACTTGTAACTTTTTTTCATGTATAAAATGATTGTATATTTTTTCAAAATTTTTAAATTTAGTTGGTTATACGATTATTTTAAATTAATCTTATATATATATATTAACAAACTGTACATATAACCTCAACTTTGAAATTACATGAATATAATATATAAAAAGTTAAAGTTAAAAAATCTAAAAAATGTGTTTTTTTTTAATTATATTTCTACTTCATGTCATAGTCAAAAGTTTAATCTCGTACAATTTTAAGTAGCGCATGCATGACTAGACATTTCAATTATAAAAAACTGAAGTTAATTAAATTAATTAATTCTTATTCAATTAAATAATAAATTAACATTAAAATCATATACGCATTAAATTAAAATGGTGGAGAGAGGTGAGGGGAGAGAAAATATTATTTTAATATATAGTGTAAGTATTTGAAATTACTAAAATGCCCCTACCAAATTTCATCATTTTATCCTTGTATTCAAGGATAATTTTGTAAATATATATAACTAAAATTTTTTAATAATTTAAAATTTGCTCAAAATTTTAACAAAATAAAAATAAATTATAAATTTTTCATAATCATTTTAAATGAAATAATAAACTTTATATTATTATTATATAAATATAAATATTTATATTTATTATTTTTCATAATATGACTATATAATAATTACTTTATTATTATTATTAAAATGTAATTTTTTTAAATAAATAAGTTTATATTTGGGGATAATTGATAAAGAAATCAATATAATTTCTAATAATTTAATATTTGATTTAAATTTTATAAAATAAAAATTAATTACAATTTTTTTATTATTATTTTAAATGCAATAATAATTTTTATATTACTATTTTATAAATATTTATTTTTATTAATCTTGAAAACGCAAATATATAATAATCGTAATAATTAGTTTATTATTATTATTATTAAAAATGTACATTTTCTAAATAAATAACTTTAGATTTTTGGGTAATTGATAAAAAATTATTATCAACTTATAAAATTATTTATAATTTTCTGTTACAAAATAAAATATTCATTTCATATGGTCTATATGAAAATTACTTGAAACTATACATAAATCATGTGAATTTTTTTAATTTATTTGCGACGGATGAACGACTAAATGCTTCCGTCGCTAATCCGTCGCAAAAAAGGCGCTATACTTTCCCTCCAATGCCGTCGCTAAAGTTTCTAGAACTAATTTCATGAATAAAAATTATAAAATTTAGCGACGGAAATATTCGTCGCTAATTCCGTCGCAAAACCTGGCTAGTATACTTTCCTCCAATAATTAGCGACTGTTTTTTGGATCCGTCGCTATTTCGTCGCAAAAATAGAAAATATCCTCCGCACGACGGTTGTAAAACAGTCGCGAATCCGTCGACAAAGGTGCGACGAAAAAATTACGTCGCTAATTGGCAGTTTTTTTGTCGTGTATACTTAGCTAAGTAACTACATTAAGATCATCCGTACATTAAACTGAATTTCAGCCACAAAGTGAAAGAAAATCCCTTCTTTACAGTAATGAATTATGTACATCATGTTTTGACACTGAAATTTTATCAAATCGAATGAGTAATACTAGGACAGGCAATAAGATATATACGTATACATATACATAGCATATATCACCAGGAAATGTACGACAAATCTCTGAGAGCGAATAGAAATGGGTGCTGGTTAAGAAAGAAACTGGGAAGAGCTTGAAGCTAATTTTAATTCCCTCAAGATGACGATAGTACTTAGTAATTAAGTTGTTTGGTTCAACTCTATCCACATATACCGTAACCCACCAATTTTAGTTCATATTATACATTATAAATTATAAGCACTCGAATAAGTGTCCAATCTCTTGGATTGGATTTCTCCTATTTCCATCTTTTAAAAAAAAAAAGAAAAAAAGAAAAAGAAAATCCACTTCAAGATCAACTCCGTTATAATGGGATTCAAATATCCGTGAACAAGTACAAAGACTATCCCCTTATATGAGCTGCTAACATTTTCTTTTTTTCACTTATGGAAAAAACAGAAACTATCATGGATTGGCTCCGATCAAGCTGAATGCCTCCAATCTTGACTTGGGAAATTTCAGATCGGATCCATGAATCCGAGGAAGAAACCTTATCATATTTTGACATTCATGAAAAAAAAAAATAACTATTTGTATAGATAGAGTGTTATTAGTTTGGTCTATTATTTTTTTATGGACCTGGTTCAGGCAAGTCACTTGAGGCCGTGTTGGATTGTATTGCCTACCAAAATCTTTGGTCTCCGTGGGGCTATAATCCTAAACAAATTGAAACGTGCGACGTCCAACAAACTAGAAAATTTCAGGTCCAACAAATGAAGATTTGATCTTGGTCCAAATCTATGAACGGATGCCAAAGCTCAGCAATCAAAGACATACTTTGCCACAGCAAAAATTTAATAATACATAGGCACGTGAAGGCGTGAACTGATTAGACCACATATAGCCCCAGTGGACGTGGGCCAAAACTCTTCCACTCGGATTGTCTATGAGAAGATATTAGAAATAAATTTAATTAACTTCTCACTTATTATTTTTAATCTGAATGAGTGGTACAATTTTATATGATACAATAACATTATCATTACGAGTCTAATCCTCTATAAAACAATACACCAAATTTAGACAAAATTTGTATATGTTAGATTCATATATAATTGGCAATGAAAGAAAGAGAAAAGTAACAACTTCATTATTCCAAATAACTCGATACTATGAAACAATCTTAAATTT
>JBBPFJ010001242.1:0-18610 GCA_037975025.1 Excoecaria agallocha | reverse complement strand
TCAAAATATAAGATATACAAAACAATATAATAATAATAATATTTACATGTCAGAAAAAGGTAAAATATAAAATATAATAGCTTGCATAACAAGATAACCCTTCACAATTAATTCAATATACTTGAATACATACAATTTATAATGAGATATGTATATAATGTAAACAGATACCAATACATGCTTAAGAAACCACTGTTATACATGATAAATCATATATCAGATGCATAGTTCATTCTGTGATTAACTGTGAAACATTATTGCTTTACTTTAGCCTGCTTAGGTTCTAAGAGTGGATAACGGGATCGGTGGATATCCGAGGGTATCAAAACTATGGACCCAATTAGGGCCAACTATACGGTGGACCGGTCAAGGACCCAAAAGGTCAAGCAACAACCCAAATGAGTTGTGTAAGATCCAGCAGGATCAACTATACTGTGGACCTAAAAAGGTTGACTGTGGCAGCTACAATATCCCTATAGGCACTTATCTATCCACAATTGAACTATAATTGCAGGCAAATTCTATTTAATCTTTCTTTCATATATCATGCTTGCACTTATAGTGTTCATTTTGCACATGTATAATCATATGATAGCTACATTGTTACTATGACATAATTGCATATGTAAGTTCATTTTATGATACAATTACTTTTTATATACCATCATTAGATATCTCATATTAGCATAATCATGATATGTTAATCAAGTAATACATCATACCTATTCAAGTGCTCATTATTAATACTTTACAATATAGCATATCGTATATATATATATATGATCATGTATACAAATACATAATCCCTAGTGAATAGGAATATATAACATCATTATAATATACTTCATTATGTTATCATTCAGGCATGACACATAAACATAGTCATATATAGTATTTCTTGTTTCACAGTGTAAGTGCATGTTCAAATATAATTCACTCTATCATTAGAGTATGAATATGTAAGATTAATTGCATAAAACAATCATGTACACAATTTCATCACAAGTCCTTACCCAAGTACACGTGTGAATGTATATGTATACATATAATCTTGCATTAATAGTCATATTACATGCCCTATCCAATTCATTTTGTAATCACATAAACACATATTTAGCTCAATTAATTGAAAACCATAAAATAAAGTACATTAAAAATCTGCACAGGGCAGCATTCTGGACTCAAATTGTGAGCCACAAATGAATTTGATAATGTCATTTTTAGGCTATATTATCTCTACAATATTATTCCCCTATGTGTCTAGTTTTCATAGCATCAAAATTCACCTTAATATCTTACCTATAGCTCAAGATATTTGAAAAATACTATAGGCTGTTCATGGAACCAAAACAGTATTAGCTGTCACTTATAAAAATTCATAGCATAAAATCAAGAGGAATTTAGACCAACATTTCTTCATCAAAAACGTACTCCTAGGTATCTAGTTTACCCAAAAGTTTACAGAATAAGAATTTGACTTCTCTACTAATACTTATGCCCAAAATACCAACATCTGTACCGTAACAGTCCAAACAGATTCAACGAATTTCATGCTAATTATTTGAAATATTTAGAAATAAAATTAGGCATTAATTCCTTCATATAAAATGTGTATTTATGAGTCTATTTTGAATAGGAATTAATTTCATGTCATTCTGATCATTGTACATACAGATATCTCAAATTTCCCAACCTGGTCCAGAATCTGAATTTAAAAGTTCTCCTAAATTCAATAAATCACAAAATATATCTAGAGGCAGAATTGAAGGTAGGTTCCTTCTTCAATTTTGTAGGAAAATGTCTTATATAACTACAGAAATTTGATTTGTTGCAATTAGAGGTCTCTATTACAACTTATACTAAATTTTCAGTCAATAGGTCAGAATTTTCATCTCATCTCTTCATGCATATTTCATACATTGAACTCTCTTTTAATTACCACAAATTCAATTTAATCACAACAAGTTCCAGCAACCATATTCACATGCAACAACCAAATTCACATGCATTAAGGTAGGCCTAATCCCATATCTTGGCCTAGCTTTACTTTAACCAATTAATTTTCAGCAATTCCTTTCCCTTTATCCTTTCTATCTCCTCCTTCTTTAACTACAACACAAATCATCTCCAACCATTATTTCCAGCAACCAAACCCATCTGAAATCCACATAAGGAAAAGAAGAAGAAGAAGAAGAAGATAAAGATATCCAAAATTTAAACCATACCTTTATAATCTATATCAAAATCTTCTTGAATAATTTTCATGCATGAAGTTTTCTTTAAGATTTCTTAGAGATCTTGATTAATCAAGCAAGAGAAATATGAAACTTTCTCTCTTCAACAAGCTTAGCCGACCAACACTCACCACCATCTCAGTTTTCTCTTTCCATCCACTAAGTTTCAGCCTATATAATAATAAGGAAAATTGCCCAAGTGATCCTTTTAAATTTTGCATGTCACATTATTAACACCCACTTCTTTGCATGCCACAAATTATTCCCCACAATTTAATTTATTCCTAATTCAACCCCATCATTTAACCTCTTCCTTACATTAGCCTCTCCACTATTCTTAAATTCTCAATTGACCCCATAAAATGTCATAATTACCAATTTACCCCGAATCAATAATTATACTCCAATTAAACCCTCAATTAAAATTAAATCACACTAATCAATTTATTTTCCATGCCATTAAAATAATGAAAACATAATTTATCCCTTAACCCAAATTTATACGAATTTCTCATTAAATAATTAATCTTAATCAAATAAAAACTCCTCTGAAAACATGAAATTTAATTAGGGTCATGTATGGGGTCTCACACAATCTCTCTTGCCGTGCATATGAAATGTCTGGCAAGTTGACATTTTTTCTTAATAATAATTAATAAATTGACAAAGAATTTGAGTTTTTAGCATTATATGTTTGATGTGATGATTATATGAGTTGTTTTAGGGCATATAAATTGTTAAAATGATTGTTATAAATGCATTGATTTTTATGTAAGTGTAATTGAAATTTAAGTTATACGATGAGCAAAATATGTTGAATGTGATTATTATGTATTGCTTTGGGGCCTAGGTGAGAGATCAAAATGGTTGTTTAGATGCATTGATCCTTATAAAAGTGTAAATATGAATATTTTTTTAGGTTGATAATTTGGATTTGTTTTATTTTTAGGGAAAATGCTGCTGAATTTTTGACAATACCTGAGTCTATTTTTAGAATTTTTCTTGCTTTATTATATTTTAGGCTAAAAAAACGAATGAGATTCGTACCCAGCTTCATACTGAGATTCGTGCTGAGCTTGAAAAAGAGTTGGAACAGCAAATGGTACAGTGGGTCGGACATATCCAGTAGCATATGCAGGTACAACAACTTTTCAAGCAATGAATTGAGGAATAGATGAGTTTATTCACTTTTTGTACTGTCTGTACTAATGGTTCAATTGCTTCACTACATTATCCACACATCGGATCATAGATATTTTTTACCTATAGTACAGTGTTATAATATATATATATATATATTAGGACATCTTGTATATCTTTTATTTGTACTATATATGCATATATATATTATTTTGGATATGTTTCTTCTATATATGCATGCATATATTATTTTGGATATGCAATGATATGCGTTTGTAAATACTAGTTTATTTATGAATATATATATTTTTTATATTAAGTATTGAGTAGTCTATAAATATCATTGTTATTTTTTAGTTTATTATTTAAATATTAAAGCCTCTATAGTAAATTAAAAAAATTCATTTTAAATTTAGAAAGTGTAATAAATAATATTATTGTCATCGTGATACTCAAAATAATGTTTAGCGAGGACCAATCTTGTACCAAATTTAGCAATAACAATATTTGTCACAAATTTGATGCTAAAATTTAGTAAGAAATTTTTTGTTGTTAAAATTAAAAGTCTTAGCAAAATTTAGCGAGGATTAAAGTCCTCACTAAAATTTAAATTCCTTGCAAAATTTAGTGAGAAATTTAGACCTCACAAAAGTTAGCGACAAAAAAGTCCTCGCAAACATTACTGAAGGCTTTAGCCTTGCAAAATTTAGTCCTTGTTAGCGAGGAATAGATTTGTCGCAAAAGTTAGCAAGCAAAAAATCCTAGCAAAAGTTAGCGAGGACTTTAGGCCTCGCAAAATTTAGCGATGATTTTAGTCCTCGCTAAAATCAGCTAGGATGACTTTTGTTAGAAAAGTTTTGTCCTCGCTAAACTGATTTAGTGATGAAAAATCATCATTTAGCGAGGATTTTTTTCCTCGTTAATTTGTGTTTTTCTTGTAGTGGAATAAAGTCTTTCTAGCTTTTAGATGCATGTATATACTAGCATTCTCACTATGAGCTTATTACAACCTTAACCTCCATATGACATACATATATAATATAAACTTTATACATATTAAACATGTAAGGAGCTATACAAAATTAATCAAAATTCCTACATCAACTTCTATAGATTGGTGTTGGCCTATCTTGATGCAAAGAACGTTCCTCTACAAAAGTCTTGACTACCAAAACCTACATGGATCAAAATAACCCGTGCTAAGCTATACAACTTAGTGGGGATAATAAAAATGAAGGACAACCACTTACAGTGATCGTCAGATTCATTAAATCATACATAATTTAAAAACATTTAAAATAACACATAAACAATAAGCATATGATAAAAGTATAAATGTTTTTTTAATAGCAATGTATTCATGCATTCAAGTAGTCTCCATACATTCAACATTTCATAAAATGTTTTGTACATATATATATATATAAGCATAAGAATAAGATACATGCATTGGAAAACTCAGTTAAACAGGATATTCCATAAATTATATGCCTTGGTATACTATACCCAATTATGATATATTTATATTGTAACATAGCCTGCTTAAGTTACAAAGGTGGATAAAGAGACCGGTGAATACTCGAGGGTATCAAAACGATGGATATCCGAGGATATCAGATCTATGGACCCAAACGGGGTCAACTGTATGGTGGAACGGTCAAATGGACCCATACAGGGTCAACTAACAACCCAAACGGGGTGTTCATGATCCAATAAGATCACTGTACTTTAAACCTAATCAGGTCGACGATGGCAACTTGAAAATCCCTATAGGCACTTATCTATCCATAATTGAACTCTAATTGCAGGTGATTATTTAATTCTATTTTCATATATCATGCTTACACTTGATTAAATCAATTTGCACACGTATAACCAAAGTAAAAATATATTATTATTACTATAGTGTAACTATGTATACAAAGTTCATATAATATTTCACATAGTTTTGAATCATGTTATTAATAGGCATCATATTTAGCTTGATCATACAATGACAATAAGATAATATATCATACCTGTTCAAGTGTTCAACATAAGTCATGCCTTGTTCTTAGAACTTTCCAATACAACACAACTTAAGTATGTGATCATGTAAAAAGATCCAAAATCCCTAGTTTATATAAATACATGTAACCAATTTGCCATTTAATATTTCAATATTTTGACAATTGAGCATATATCACCATAATAGATACTTTAACATGTTATCCATAAGACATTACATGTGAACATGTTCATACTATTGTATTTCTTATTTTAAAGTATAGGTAAATGTTAAAATATACACTTACTCATCATAGGATTACATACACAAAATTTATCTTGCATATAACAATCATGTTTAAAAGTTTAGTCACACACACACACACACACACACACACACACACACACATATATTAGCTAACTTTATCAATAATCTTTACCTATATATATATATATATATATATATATATATATATATATATATATATATATATATATATATATATATATATATATATATATATATATATATATATATATATATATATAAACTCTTTATTAATAGCCATATCGCATGCCATATCCAATTCATTGTGTATTTACATAGACACAAATTTAACTTAACTATATAAAAGGCATAATGTAAGATACATTAAAATTCTGCACAAGGCAGCATTCTGGACCCAACCCGTGAGCCACTTATGATTTTGAAAACGTCAGTTTTAGGCTAAATTAACTCTAAAATTTTATTCTCCTATGTTTCTCGTTTCCAAATCATCAAAATTAACCTTAATATCTTGTCTATAGCTCGAGATATTTGAGAAAAACTATAGGCTGTTCATAGAATCAAAACAATGTTTGTTACCACTTATAAAGATTTTTATAATAAAATTCAGAAGGAATTAGACCAACATTTCTTCATCAAATTTATACTTCCATGTCTTTAGTTTTACAATAATTTTACTTTGTAGCATTTTAATAACTCTACCAAAAGTTATGCCCAATTTACTAAGGTCTGTTCCCTAACAGTACCTCCAGTCCCTACAAATTTCAAGTCAATATTTGACATGCTTGTACATGATTTTAATTCATACTTCATGCAGAAAAAATGTGAATTTAGGAGTCAATTTTGTATATGAATTAACCTTATATCATTCTGACCATTTCACAAGAAATTATAACACAATTACCATAACTTGTTCCAGAACTGGGTTTAATAGCTCTCCTAATATTCCATTAAATATAAGAGCAGTTTAGAGACCAAATTAGTGCTAGGTTTCAACTAAAAAATTATACATATAACTCTTATGTAGCTATGAAATTAATATGGTCTCAAATGAAGGTTCCTAACTCATTTTATAATGAAAATACAGCCACTAGTTTTATTAATTTTCATGTAACACTTAATGTAACTCATCCTAACTTCATGCCTCCTTCCATTTAATCAAACCAACACACATTTACATCTTAATTATCTAATTATTATTCACATACATGCAAGATAAACCCTATCCTATACCTTGGCCAAAATCCCCCTTCATTTTCAATCTCTTGCCACTCCTTTTCCTTTGGTCTTTCTACTCTCATCTTCTCCTTAATCAATAATTTCATCCATTAACTCAAACTTCCAGCATTTGATCAATCAATCACTCAAAAAAATCAAGAAAAAGATGAAGAATCATTAAATTAAGATAATTACCTTTTTGTTTAACACTAATGGTCTTGATTAATCACCACATGCAAGGATTTCTTCAACAACACTAAGATAGGCTTTAAAAGATCAAAGAAGATGAACAAGAGAGAAAACCAAATTCTGTAATTCCCTTTGAAAAATCCGGCCCTCTCTCCATTCAAAATAGCTTATATAGTGACATGTAAAATCCCTTTTTTAGTCCTTCAAAATTTTGCATGTCACACATTAACCTTACACCTTTTTGCATGCTTAACATTGACCCCTCCATTTAATCCTTCTCTTAAATCAACCTTTCCATTTATTTCTTCTTTTAATTAACCTCTAAATTTATTCTTCTATTCATAACTGCCCCCTAAAATGCCATAATTACAAATTTACCCCAAATTAATACTTTATACTTTAATTATACCCTCAAATAATATTAAACTATAATATTAAATTCTATTTTCATGCAATTAATATAATAACAAAATAATTTATCACTTTCCCTATACTTTATATGAAATACATATTTTTAATTTAATCATAATCAACATAATCCTATAAAAGCATACATTTTTTTTAACTAGGATTATGTTAGGTGCCTTACACACAGTTATCCTCGTTTGGGAGCATAGTTTCGACCCCATTGCATCCACAAGTTCGATACCTTTGGGTATCCATAAATTTTAATACTAATGGGTATTTATATGATTGATACCTAAGATTATCCATAGTTCTCGCTATCCACACCCATAGAACTTAGGCAAGCAAATTACAACAAATGTATCTAAAGCCAAATTACATAATTGTTATCAATGAATTATATTATAAGTTTATATTTTGTGCTTTTATGTTAATATAGCATTGTTCTTCCTATATGTTTATGAAATTACAATTATTATTATTATTATTATTATTATTATTGTTATGAATGCCATATTATATTTTTTATATATTGTGTGTTTGGTGATGAATGCTATGAGTGGTTGTTCAACATAATTTGTTCCCCACTAAGCTTTATAACTTAGCATGGGTGTTTTATCTATGTAGGTTCTTCAATTAGGATTTTTCTTAGGGACATAGTTTGCATCAAGAAGGCCAACACGAGTCTTAAAAGAAGTTAAAAGTATAAAGTCCTTATTTTGTCTTTTGTATAACTTTTTTTATTAAGAATTTTATATGTGAAAGGATGTATAAGTAAATGTTAATGTTGTGACATATAAGGGCTCATTTTTGTAATTTATAATAGCATGAACATGTACTTATGTTAGGCTTTAATTTTTGATAAGGTGTATGTATGGCAATATATAAATATTGAGGAAAAGCATATAAGTTTCTTAACGAAGAATGTAAGTGATATTGTACTTATGCTAGATGAATATAGAGGACTTGTAATTATGTTATAGTTATGCTAATGAGATATGTATGATGATATAAATAGGTTATTAAATAGAGGGTGTTACACTTTGGTATCAGAGGTATGATTTAGTTGGTTTTGATCAATTGGTGTCTAAGATTTTGCTTAGATAGAATATTGTTGGTGTTGTCCTAATACAAATGTCCTATTTTCTTATAGATACTAGATGGATGGATCTAGGGAAGTAGTTGAAGAAACTACTGAAAGTAATTTACTTGTTTGATTGAATGCCTCTAATCCAAAATCTTTGGCTTCTATTTGGGGTGATATACTTGTAGCTTGATATGAGCTTGATAGTTCATATTGTGTTAGTGCTTTTATTATAAATGTTTAGTTTTAATTATTTTGTTTAGATTTTGGTATCTTTTATATTTTATATGGTTACTTTGTCATTTTTAAGAGTAATAGAAATTAAGCAAGAAGAAAGAGCAGAATTTAGAAAAGGATGAGAGCTTCTGTTGCGAGCATTACATCCATCACGGGCGCAATAGAGATGGTTTTTTGGGGAGTTAAATTTCAAAAGGTGCTTCAAAGGGATGTGGCTCTTCACAAAATGATGTGTACTATTAGAGGGGTACTTGAAGAGTTGTGTTGCTCTAGAGAGAGTGTATAAAAGGCATTAAAGATGAGATGGAAAAAATGAATAGATAGAGATTTTATTATTTTTGTGGATGTAGATAAAGGAATCTCTCTTTTGAAGAGAAGACTAGAGCGAAGAAGAAGAAGAAATTCATTATGAGTAAAGGATTGAGAGATCATCTTTTCATTCATCATTCAATTATTCTTTTCTTCTTTGTAATTATTTGAATGTTATTTTTAGGAACTTGAACAATTATGTTAATGTTTGTTTACTCTTATTAATATAAGTAATCTTTAATTGCATATTTTTTTTGTTATTATTTTATGCATGATCATTGTAAGTGAGAGTATAGTTCAAGAGATATATTCTTTCTTGAAGCTAATAGAAATTCATTGTCACAACATTGCTAGAGAGATCAAGATGTTAGTATGATTGTTATAGGTTGGTCATTATTCTGAAAATATGTTTTTATGATTAACTAACTCATTATTGAGAGTTAAGGGTTAAAATTATATTTTCATGTTTTAGGCATTCTATTTTATGTCGAGAGAGTGAATTAGAACTTTAATCCAACTTGGCGTGTGTTATAAAGGTTGCATTTTAATCAAGAGAATAATATCAAGTTTCGTATTGGTCAACTCATATCATTAAATTTGTTTGTCTTCTTTCACCATCACTAAAGTAGGTTTAATTAATAATTTTATCTTAGTATAGTATTAGTAGTTTAATTTTGCAACCCAATTAGTGAATATTGTAAACAAGATTGAGATTAAGACATAGTGTGTGATAACCAATCATTTCCTCATGGGAGCGATATCTTCTATACTAAATAGAAAACTGTGCACTTATGGATTTAGCACTATAAGTTTTTGGCACCGTTGTCGAGAACTTGATTGATGTTTATTGCCATTATAATTCTTGATTAGAGATTTTGGATTACAATATTTAATTGGTTTTTGTTTGTTTGTTTACTTTTATAGAATTGATAGTTTGAGTTTATGCCTAGGAGAAGGAGTTCTCAAGAAGAACGTGAACAATTGAATTCGAAGATAGAAAAATTTCTCTTAGGAAACCAAAAACCAAAAACTAATTAGTAAATGCTAATTAGTTTGAGATTAAGCCTTCTCTATTGCAAATAGGGCAAAATAGTATCCATTTTAGGGTTTTCCCAATAAGTATCCAAATGCATTTTTTAGCAAATTTTCTGGAGATATGTAACACTTTTAAAATAAATGGAGTATCAATGGATGCAATTAAGCTTAGGCTTTTTCCTTTTACATTAAAAGATAAGGCAAAAGCTTGGTTAAATTGCCTTGCAATAGGTTCTATAACTACTTGGGATCAATTGGCACAAGCTTTTCTATCTAAGTATTTTCCTTTAGCCAAGACTGCAAAGATAATTAAGGATATTACTACATTTGTTCAAAATGATGATGAATCTTTGAATGAAGCAAGGCAAAGATTTAAAGGAATTCAGTGGAGATGTCCATATCACAATCTTCTAAAGGAATTACTTATGCAGACATTCTACAATAGGGTGAGTCATACAACTAGAGGAACAATTGGTGCGACAGCTAGAGGTTCACTTATAAGAAAGACTACAGATACGGCATATGAATTACTTGAGGAGATGGCTACAAACAAGTGCATGTGGCTAACTGAGAGAGCAAAAGGCATAATAGTAATGATTGTGGATTGGGAATAGCTAAAATGGAGGAGCAAGTTAGTTTTGTTCCAGGGCAAGATCATAGAAACCCTTACTCTAACAATTATAATCCTAGTTGGTATAACCTTCCAAATTTTTCATGGGGTAATAATCAAAATGGAGGAGCAATGAGATTTTAGCAACCATAAGATCATTTTGGAGCACTTGAAATGAAGATGGATAGATTTATTGAGGATATTAACTTAAAGATAAATTCTTAAGATGAAAAACAAAAGAGGCTTGAATCAAAGGTTGATTAAATAACAAAGAATCATGCATCTTTAATTCATATTTTGGAAGTTCAGTTGGGATAAATTGCAACTTCTTTGCCTTCAAGGGTTTAAAGATGTCTTCAAGGAAATACGAAAGATAATCCATGAGATCAAATGGAAGCAACACCTATGTAAGGTAATTTCCATGGATGAGAGGTTTCATGTATCACTCTTGGTGTGGTTGATGACACAGGTTTGAGTTTTACTCAAATATTCTTTCTATTTCAATTTATATTTACTTATGTTATTTAATTTTATGTTTTTACTTAATTTTTTTATTGTTATTAATAAAGTTAGTGTGTGTTCCACAAAGTTAGCTTGTGTTTAGCTACATTAGCATGAATGAATTTTGTTGGATTTTCAAAGTTTTTCTTCATTTTTTTGTCTCTATTACAAGCACGAGCCCACGTTTAATAGTTTTGAGTTTGCTCTCTATTACAAGTGCAACAGGATGCAGATTTTGCAACTATATTTTTTTTCGAAAGCCAAATATATAGTTCATGCCTTCTTCATTGGGATCTGCACATGGACCTTCATGAGGCCAATTTTCTATTACTCTATTTGTTTCAATTTGTTTTGTTCTTTGTGTGTTCTTGTCTTGTTGTTTGTTACATTTTTGCTTATTTTTCACTCAATGAGGACATTATGTCCTTTAAATGTAGGTACCTAGGTTACTTTGTTTTTTATTTACATGTTTTGTGTATGTGTGTTAGGTTGTGTTTGTGTGTTGTTGGAGCATTTATATTTTGTAATATTTGGGGATATTTTTATTAAACTTCTTGCATTTTGCAATAGTTGGTCTATTTGATGAAATTCTTGAGTAATATTGAAGGATAAACTTGCTTTAGGATTGTATGTGCACCTATGAAAGGTTATGTTTTTGCAAAGCACTTTGATATAGTTTTTTTAAGTTATTTCTATTTATATATGTATCTTTGGTTGTGTTAATAAAGCATTGCTTATAGTGGCTTTGAACCTTAATTCGTGAGGTTTTAAGCCTAGTGATGATATATTATTCTTGTGAGAGAGCTTTTTTTATACTATATACTCTAGAACTTGTTGTGAGTAAGTTCCAATACCATATTTAGTATAGGTTATGCATGAAACATGATGAGGGAATTATAATTAGCAATTTTAATTTGCTTAAAAATCACACTTTTTGACTTTAGGTAGCCAATTTTGAGCCTTTAGCCATTTCCTAGTATATTAAACACAATTATCATTAGACACATATTTGAATTGTTTGAATGCATGATATGAGTTGTTGATCCTTCAATATATATATGTCCTCAAGATGTTGAATAGAAAAAAAAGAGAAAAATTGAGAAAGAGAAAAAAAAAAGGAAATAAAATAAAGAAAAGTTATGGACATGAAAAAAAGAGGACTAGAGTGAGAAATAATTCTTAGAAATCAAATGTGCCATGCTATGCTTTTATAATTTGTGAGTCGCATATGATGTGATAGTTGCTTTTCGTTTCCATATTTTAAGCTACTTAACCAAAAATATATCTTTACCTTAACCTTAGCTAAGTTACAACCCATATTAAAACCCTTTGATTTTTTGCATTAAGTTGTGCTAGTAGTGGAGATTTTTACTCATTTACAAGCTTATTGTATGATTGGTATACTAAGGGAATAAGGGAAACACTAACCTAATAAATACTTGAGTGATGAGAGGAAAAGTGTTTGCCTTGAGAGAAGTTACTTTGGGCAACGTGACATTTGCAATGATTGATACATATTGTAAGAAATTCAATTTTTAAGGTGACTATATTCTTGTGTTTTGCATTCTCATGATTGTTTAGTTAGGTTTACATGGATGTTAAAGCTTGATGATCCATGATATTGCTTGAAAATTTGTTAATATAGATTAATGTATTGTAGGATTGAAGTTGTTTCATTTATATACGAAGTTTCTATAAAAGCTCCATATTGTTATGATATTGTCTTGTTGTGTTTTACATTTTTGTTATTGTCTCTTGTATTTTAAGTTTTTGCTTGAGGACAAGCAAAGTTTTAAGTGTGGGGAATTGATATGAGCTTGATAGTTCATATTGTGTGAGTGCTTTTATTATAAATGCTTAGTTTTAGTTATTTTGTTTAGATTTTGGTATCTTTTATGTTTTCTGTGGTTGCTTTGTCATTTTTAGGAGTAATCTAGATTGATCAAAAAGAAAGAGCAGAATTTAGCAAAAAATGAGAGCTTCTATCGCAAGTGCGACATCCATCGCAGCATGACAGAGATGGTTTTTTAGGCAGTTAAACTTTAAAAGGTGCTTCAAAGGGACATGACTCTGAACCAAATGATGCATGCTTCTAGAGGGGTGCTTGAAGAGTTGTACTACTTTGGAGAGAGTATATAAAAGGCAATAAAGATGAGATGAAAAAAGAAAATGAATAGATAGAGATTTTATTATTTCTGTAGATTTAGATAAAGGAATCTCTCTTTTGAAGAGAGGACTAGAGCAAAGAAGAATAAGAAATTCATTATGAGTAAAGGATTGAGAGATCATCTTTTCATTCATCTTTCAATTTTTCTTTTCTTCTTTGTAATTATTTGAATGTTATTTTTAAGAACTTGAACAATTATGTTAATGTTTGTTTACTCTTATTAATATAAGTAATCTTGAAATGCATAATTTTCTATTAGTATTTTATGTATGATCATTGTATATGAGAGTATAGTTCGAGAGCTATATTCTTTTTTAAAGCTAATAGAAATTCATTGTCACAACATTGTTAGAGAGATTGAGATACTAGGATGATTGTTATAGGTTGGTCATTATTCTTAAAATATGTGTTTATGATTAACTAACTCATTAATGAGAGTTAAGGGTTAGAATTATATTTGCATGTTTTAGGCATTCTATTTCATGTCGAGAGTGTGAATTAGAACTTCAATCCAACTTGGCTTGCATTATAAAGGTTGCATTTTAATCAAGAGAATAATATCAAGTTTCATATTGGTTAACTCATATCATTAAATTTGTTTTTCTTCTTTGACCATAACAAAAGTAGGTTTAATTAATAATTTAATCTTAGTATAGCATTAGTAGTTTAATTTTGCAACCTAATTAGTGAACATTATAAACAAGATTGAGGTTAAGTCATAGTGTGTGATAACCAATCATTTCCTCGTGGGAATGATATCTTAAGTACTTAATGATAAACCTTTTGCTTGCAGATTTAGCACAACATGGCTATTCCTGGGGATTCATTGTTGAAGATATCTCAAGTCATGGCTCAAATTTTGCAAAGGATGATTGTACCTAAAGCTCATATCATAGAGATTATAAAGCATGGTTTTGAAGAATTTTTGGTACCACTCTAAAGCAATCTAAAGAAGCAAAATTTTGGTTAGAGAAACTATGAAGGATTTTTTATAAGATTCAATGTCCACCCAATTAGAAAGTGTCTTGTGTTGTATCTTGCTCAAAGGAGTTGCACATGACTAGTGAAAATTGGTGCTTAAATAGCCTCATTTACCAAATCCACTTACATAGGAATTTATTGAAGAAGAGTTTAAGAGGAAGTATATTACTAAAGCTTATAAAAAAGAGAAGATGAGGTAGTTCTTAAATCTGAAATAAAGAAGTATGAATTTGGCAAAATATGAGAAAGAGTTTAGCAACTTAAGCAAGTATGTGCCACGACCAATGTTGACTGAAGTTTTCAAATGTCGGCAGTTTGAAGATGGGTTAAATGGCCAAATTAAAGAGCATTTAAGTAGGTCTACGTCTTTACAACCAGTGAATTTTTATCAACTTGTTCAGGTACCCATACGAATAGAGAAGAATGAATTAGTAAGAGAGAAATGGAATAGAGAAGGCATGAGGCAAGAGGTGGTCTTCAACTAGAAAGAGACCTAGAGGAGTACAAGTAAATCAACTATTTGAGTCTATTAATAGTCCTACTACTAGGAGGAGATGTCAGGGATCATCTACAGTATTTAAATTTGGCAGAGAGAGACTCTAGGAAGATAGAGTGGAGGTTAGCCACCAGAGTGTTCTCACTATTACAGAAGACATTGAGGCACTTGTAGGATGTTAAAGGGTGTATGTTTTAGGTTTTGTAGCATCAATCACTACATGGCAAATTGTCCTATAAAACAAGAGTAAGGATCCACATAATAGGGTAATAGGGGAGCTTCTAATGCTCCCTAAATTGGTAAAGGATGTGGCAGATTAAGTCAATTTGGATACGAACCCAAAAATGTATTTGAGACTATAGGTTCACCTATAGCTCCTACTGTTTCTACTCGAGCTTATGCAATGAAAGCTCACTAGGATCGAGATGCCCTAAAAGTTATAATAAGTATTTTCTCTCTCTTTAACATTGATGTTTATGCACTTATTGACCCTTGCTCCACCATTCTTATATTTGCATTAGGAATATGGGTGGAAACATGTCGACTATGCACCAGTTGGATTTTGATGTTTGTGTAAGTAGTCCTCTGGGGCATAGTGTTTGTTTTAATAGAGTATGTAAAGATTGTTCCATTATGATACAAGGAATGGAATTTCTGGCTGATCTCATTGAGCTGCCATTTCATAAATTTAATGTAATGCTAGGCATGGATTGGTTGATAAAACATCATGTAGTAATAAATTGTGGGTCAAAGACAGTAACACTTAGAGATGCTTAAGGTAAAGAAATAATAGATCAAGGCATTTGAACTAAGCCCTTAGCAAATGTGATATCCACTATGCAAGCCAGGCGTTTACTTAAAAAAGGGTGTGAAGCATTCTTAGCCTTAGTACTTAATTTAAAAAGGGAAAAAGTAAAGCTTCAAGATATACTGGTGGTTAATGAGTTTCCTAAGGTATTCCCAGAAAAATTACCTAGCCTTTCGCCTAAAAGAAAAGTGGAGTTGTCCATAGAAATTCTACCTGGTACAACTCCCATTTTAAGGCACCATATAGAATGGCACCATCAGAATTAAAAGAGTTAAAAGTTTAATTGTAAGAGCTATTAGACAAAGGCTTTATTAGGCCTAGTGTGTCACCATAGGGTGCACCATTTCTATTTGCCGAGAAGAAAGATGGCTCTTTGAGAATATGTACAGACTATAGGAAACTTAATAAAGTAATAGTGAAGAACAAATACCTATTGCCACGAATAAAAGACTTGTTTGAGCAGTTAAAGGGTGCTGGTGTATTTTCAAAAATTGATTTACAATCTGGATATTACCAACTTCTAGTTAAGAATGTGTACATTCCAAAAACTACTCTTAGAACTTGATATGGTCATTACAAATTTCTAGTTATGCCTTTTGGGTTAACTAATACATCGACAACTTTTATGGACTTAATGAATAGGGTATTTCAACCCTACTTAGATTAGTTTGTAGTAATGTTCATTGATGATATATTGGATTATTCTAAAAATGAATTTAAGCATGCAAAGCATTTGAGGATTGTACTGCAGACATTGCATGAGAAATAGTTATACGCCAAATCGAGAAAGTGTGATTTTTGGCTTAAGGAAGTTTATTTCCTTAGGCATATTGTGTCTTTTAAAGGTGTTAGAGTGGATCCAAATAAAGTTAAAGCCATTGGTAATTAGAAACCACCTCAAAATGTGCACAAAGTAAGAAGTTTTCTCGGTTTAGTAGGTTATTATCGTCACTTTGTGAAAGGATTCTCGATTATTGCTTCTCTACTTACTATGTTATTGCATAAGGGTGTCAAGTTTGAATGGACTAATTGATGTCAAGCCAGTTTTAAGAAATTAAAGAAACTTTTAACAAAAGCTCCAGTCTTAATCCAATCGGTATCGGGTAAAGAGTATTCTATGTATAGTGATGCTTCCAGAATTGGTTATGGTTTGTGTACTTATGCAAGATGGAAAAGTGGTGGCTTATGCATCCAGAAAATTAAAACCTTATAAGCAGAACTACCCTATGTATGTTTCAGAATTAGGAGTAGAAGTGTTTACTTTAAAGATATGACGACACTACTTATATGTAGAAAGATGTAGAATTTATACAAATCACAAAAGTCTCAAGTATTTTCTCACTCAGAATGAAATCAAATTGAGGTAGCATAGATGGTTGGAGTTATTTAAAGATTATGACTATATAGTTAATTACCATCCAGGAAAAGCAAATGCAATGGCTAATGTCTTAAGTTGGAAAATAATGGTGACCATGATGTTACAACAGTGTAGATGGAAGTTTGCATCAGAGGGTGAACTAATAGCTCAATTGAAGGCTCGACCTAATGTTAGACAAGTAGTAATTGATGCTTAGAAAAATGTTAAAAGATTGTAATAGATAGTACAATCACTTTATAAAGGGAAACGATATGAGTATTCAGTAAAGGAAGATGGGTGTGTGTTTTATCGGAACAAGCTATGTGTACCATATGATAAGGAATTGAAGAGAATGTTGTTGCGAAAAGCGCATAGCAAAATTTTCACCATACATCCTGACGGGAATAAGATGTATCGAGGCTTAAAGCAATTTTATTATGGCCTGATATTAAAAGAGATGTGGTGGATTTGTTTCTAAGTGTTTGACTTGTCAACAGGTGAAAGCAAAACACCAACTCCCTTCAGGATCATTGAATCCCATTCTAATTCCAAAATGAAAATAGGATAATGTTACCAAGGATTTTGTCACAGGCTTGCCTCTTACACAAAGAAAGCGTGATACAGTTTAGGTGATTGTTGATAGATTAACTAAAATAACCCATTTCATGCTAGTCGACCAAATTATTCAATGGATAAGTTGGCTAAACTATATGTAAATAAAATCATTCAGTTACATGGAATACCAGTATCTGTAATTTTAGATCGAGATCTAAGGTTCACATCTAGATTCTGGCAATGTTTACAGTAAGCTTTGGGAAACTATCTCCATTATAGCACTGCTTTCCATCCTCAAATATATGGGAAATTCAAAAGGATTATACAAGTTGTGGAAGATATGTTGAGAGGACGTGTTCTAGATTTTCCAAGAAGTTAGGAAAAATATCTTGCTTTAATGGAACTTGCATACAATAATAGTTTTCAGACTAGCATTGGTATGGCACCTTATGGAACTCTATATGGTTGAAAATGTAAAACTCCAGTCTGTTGGAATGAGTTAAGAGAACATAAGATGATTGGTCTTGACATTGTTAAAGAAATATAAGAGAAAGTGTAGATTATTAAGCAGAGATTGAAAACAACTAGTGACAGAAAAAAGTCGTATACAAATTTGAAGAGAAAAGATATTGAGTACCAAGTTGGTGATAAAGTATTCTTAAAGGTGTCTCATTGGAGGAAAGTATTGAGTTTTGGGAAGGAAGGCAAACTTAGTCCAAGATTCATTGGCCCATATGAAGTCTTGGAATGAATTATACTAATCACGTATAGATTGGAACTTCCTTCAGAGTCATCTAAATCACATGATTTTTTTCATGTCTCCATGCTTTGAAGGTATAGATCAGATGAATCTCATATCTTGCCTCTATGATGAAGAACTAAAGGAAATTCTAGCTAAGGAGATCTAACAATTGAGAAACAAGCAGATTCCCTTAGTTAAAGTGTTGTGGCGATATCCTGGCATGGAAGAAGCAACTTGGGAACTAGAATCCGTCATGAAAGCTCAGTACCC